>JASDQU010438770.1:76352-90229 GCA_032191745.1 Picea mariana | reverse complement strand
TGCAAATTATGAAAAATTTTACTTCTTAAGAGCTTGCTGAAATTAATTAAATTGGTACAGAAATTAAGTAAATTAGTAGATATTTAGTCTCTTTTCAATTCTGGGTACTACATCGTAAATCCAATTTTGAAAAGATCTTGCCCCCCCCTACTTGATCGAACAAATCATTATCCTGGGTAAGGGGTATTTATTCTCAATAGTCATTTTGTTCAGTTGTCTATAATCGATAGACAATCTTAGAGTACTGTCCTTGTTCTTCACAAAGAGGACTGGTTCTCCCCACGGTGAGACACTTAGTTTGTTGTACTGTTTGTCCAACAATTTCTGTAATTGTATTTTTAGTTCTGTCAGTTCTGGTAGACTCATCCGGTAAGGCACCTTTAATATAGGGGCAGAACCGGGTAACAAGTCTATGGATAAGTCTATTTCCCTTCTAGGGGGTAATTTGGGTATCTCATCCAAAAACATGTCTCTGAACTCACGTCGGACAACAAAGTCTTCTATTTTTGGCTTATCCTCTTTTCCTAGTAGATTCATTACCTGGATAGCATAAATTTGACATCCCTTCCTCATACAGTTTTTGAGTTTCATTGCTGAAACTTGTCTGACTGATACCGGTTTTTGTATACCTTGGGTTGTTCTAACAGTGCCAAAATCGTCCTTATAGCTAAGTATTTTTGTATAGAAATCCAGTACTTCTTTATGTTGTTCCAACGAATCCATCTTGATAATCATATCGTAATATCCTAGTGGTAGGATGTTCAGATGAGTCTTTATATTTGACCATCTAAGCTGAACTCAAAATCCGGAACAAACTCAACTACCTTCCTTTTAGTACAAATAGCTAATTGTACAAGCCACAATTTTGTGTGCTTTAGTTTCTTAAGTTTGTTTTCCTTTTCCACATTAGGTGTAATATAACTTAACGTAGCTCCAGGGTCAATTAAAATAGAGATTCAAGTGTCATTGATTTTACCTTCAATTTCCACCACCGAGGACTGGTGGTCAGCTTGTCGACCATCTATGGTTGCATTTATCCAATGTAGGCTTCTGCCCACGTCTCCCACTATCGAGGATTCCTGTAGATTATGAACAACAGTTCTGTTTGTTGAAATCAAACACGGAAAGTTCCTCCATAGATGAGGTTCTCCACATTCCCAACACTTTAATGGATCGCGGGGGTTGTCTCCAAACTTCTTCATTCCCAGGCTTACTAGTTTACCATTGCCTTGCGTATTGGATGGTTGGAGTGAAAATCCTTTCTCAGAAAACCTTTTGTTGTATTTTGATAAGGAGTTGGTCGGTACCCCTTCTTCTACTTGTTCATTCACTCTTGTTTCTTATCCTTCCATGCTTTGGGAAAATATACCCACTGTTTATACTAATCGTAGCACATTCGTGCCTTCCTGAATACTTCGCCCAAATATTTGGGGTTGTCAAACTCAATTCTGTCCTTGTAGGACTGTGGTAGACAGCTTAGAAATCACTAAATTTTCACTTTATCCTCACGGATGTATGGTATGAACCTTAAGAGCTTCAAAAATTTATTTATAAGGTCCTCCATTGTCATCTATCCAAGTCGTAACTCGTAGAACTCTTTTGTCTTCCTTTCATAGTAACTTTCCGAAAGGTATTGTTTTTTGAAATACTTTTTAAAGTCAAACCATTCTAATTGTTTTTCCTTTAGGTCCTTGGCCAATTTAAGGTCCTACCACCAAATGCTAGCCTTCCCTTTCATATTGTAGATGGCCATTTTGACCTTCATGTTGCTGGAATAGTTGTAGATCTAGAAGTATTTTTTGATGTCCAACAACCATGCTTCAAATTCCTCTCTCGTCTTGGATTCTCCATCAAAGGTAGTTGGTTTAATCTTTTTAAATTCTCCTTCGAGGTGGTCTACTTGTTTTTTTTCAGACAGATTTAGTTTTTTCTTCAGTTGAGGGTGTTTCTTCTGATGAACTATCTTCTTTTTCTATTTCCGACCCTGAGTTCTTGGAGGCCCTTTTGCTGACTTCTTCCTCATGATTATCATCCTTTGGGATTTTCTTGGTAACTATACTACGTAACAGGACTTCATTTATCTCTTGTTGTTCCTGTTGTGCCTTTTTCAATTCTTCATTCTCCGCTTTGAAAAACTGTAATTCAACAATAAGGTTCCTCATTGTTTCTAATACTTTTGTGGGTAAACTTTCATCACTGTTCTATTTTGGATCTCTAGGGGGTCCTTGCTGCGGGTTTTCTCCCACTCTAACTTCTGTGTCTTCCTGCGCTGCCATATTGCACACGAAACAGAAACAACTTTCTGTTTTGTAACCATACGAACTTTATTAGTTTTATGAAAATCGGAATATATATATATATATTCAACAACTATTGTGGCCCTGTTCAGGTCCAGTATTGTGACCTTTTTGCTCTGATACCATATGTAATGAACCTCAAAATTCACATACAAAAAAACAATTCCTTGGGTACATGTACAACAATCTTATTTCCTTTTACTCCTCTTATCCTAAATTAATATAAAATCGTCACTTCCTATTTCATCAGTGAGTTACATGTGATTATAAGTTCTTATCTAGGGATATCATATTTCATTACATCTTACTGTTATCTATAGTTTCTTTTTTCCAAAGCCACCTTATATTAAGGAGATGCAACTTCCTTGAGTCTCCTTCATACTAATGCGAGGGTTAAACAAAGGTATAGCCTTATGATGCCAATTTTGATATCTAGATAGGATCTATGAGGAGGTTAACATTATTCGAAAACAAAAGTTTAATTGGTTTTCAAAGAAATTCGAACATTAGACTTTGCACCTTGGAAATAAATTACGCAGAGGTTAACTTGTGAAGTTATGGTTATAACCATGTTCACGCAACTTAATCGTTAGGTAACGATAAGGGTTATTTGCCTCAGGTGGATAATGCAAAGGTAGTTGGGTTTAACATAAACGTTGTAGAAAGTCATCCATCCGGTTACCTCACCATTAATACTATGAACCACTTATACAGACTGGAACCCTTGTGTCTTAAGGGCTATCTGCAACATTTAAAGCGGCAGGAAAAAATGTCTGTGTGATCAGAGCTCGATTAGCGTGCCCTAATGACAAGTTGTCACATACCCTATAATCACATGGCCCAGGTACAAAGACCCTATCCACTTTACTCCTTGTGAAAGGTTACTCCCACAGTTTCACATTCATTCTGGTTTTGGTTTCGTGCGGAAGGGAAAACACTGTCTCAATCCATTTTTGTTTGCATTCGAGTTGTTGGTTTAGTGAAGGAGATGAGAACATCTCAGACCATTCTTTGTCTGGCTTTACCCTCGTGTCTATAGGTTTAGGATTCAGCCCCTGTATCGGATGGGAGAAGACCTTGGGTGGAACTTCTCGACAGCAGCTCTACGTGGGGGTAAGTTTACCCTTTGTTAGAAAAACATGACCGCGGAGAAATAAAATAAAAGAAATGTAGAAACAAAACACAGAAGACACACAATACAAGAGAGACACAGATTTATGTGGTTTACCCAGTGTGGGCTACGTTCACCATAGAAATTGCCAGGTCCTTCCTTTATTATTATCCAACAAATGAAGAGATATAACATACAACAAAACCCGTTGTAACTTCCTCTTCTTTCTCTCACAGTCTCCTCTGTCAGAATACAATATTCACCATCAACCATAGCTGTAATACATTTCCCTCATAAAAGAGGGTTGTCTTCTAGGGAAAAAAACCCTTTTGGGGTGTAAATATTTCATGGGGTATAAACAAGGCTGAAAGCAAGGACCTCTGAATCAGGAAGATAATCAGGATCCACAACCAACACCCTTGACTATATCTCCTTTTTTTTTTTTTTCTTTATCTTGTTTGGTAGGACTCTGCTTGCTCCTCATCTCGGCCTGTCTTTCGGCAGTCATCTTCGAAGTCAGTGTGAAAGGGTAGATGATACCCTGGCCAGGTTCATTTCTTCATGGTTTAACCCCTCCTTTGTACTAGTCTTTCCATCGGCCGAGTTATTCTCCTTCCTTGGAGGGACTTACTACAATTGTCTGTTAAAAGAGTGCTTTCAAAATATGCTATATTTTCTTGTTTGAACTTTCGGTAAAGTCCCAGTTCCCAGTCATTTTTCTTTGGTGAGTGTCAAGTCTGGTCTTCCCTTACTCGGGTGTGTAACAAACCTATCGGCCTACTGTTGAACTTGATAGAGTTTATGTGTTAACTTTACTAGTGCCTTATAATGATTGTAGCGGCGTTCTCATGGCCAGGATCATTTAATCCTTCCTGTTCATATTTGAAAAGTCATATTAATTTTATGTTTAATATCATTTTATGGTTATTATAAGAAAATTCTTTTTCTATAGTGTTTTTATTGAGACTGGTATCCTTTGCTAATGATGGGCACCTTAATGTGCAAGGGTACCCATCAGGGTGACACAGACTCCTTCTCTCTTCTCGGTTTGGCATGTGCACGGAACAAAGCGATGAAATTCGACAAGAGTGCCCTTTCATTTAAGTATTCATTGAACATTTTTCTAAATTATGTTCTATTAAATCATCATTCTTTCTCTGTTGGATACATCGTAATGCTTCTACATCATTTTGTGTAGGTGAGTACACGCCGAAGCATGGGGACGCCCTTCTCACTCCTTCAAGAGGTATTCGGGTTTCAATACAGTGCCCTTCCGTCTATACGAGTTTATAGCAATGATAGTCAAGGCTTTGTCTCATCCCTAATGTTTGAAGTTATTTGTTCCAACTTCTATACTCGGTTGATATGGGGCACGCCGCTGATTTTTGTATATAAACATTCTGGTGCGAAGATAATTTAAGCCAAGCTCGTGCTTGGTTGGACTTGTGATAGACAGACAGTCGTACTATTTAACATTTTGAAACTTATGCCTTTAGTATTCTTTCCTCTGTGAAAGGATTTTGTATGTCACTTTTCAAATTTTTTCCTTGGAAATTCCGAAAATGATTTGTTATTACATATTTGAAATCTCTAGTTATATTCCAGAAATTAAGTCTCATTATTACGCACACAGTCTCTTCTCAAACAGATTTGATTAATAATGGAATACTACCGAAAAACTAGTATAAAACATCTGTGCATGAGGGTTTTGCTTTCACTGAGCTTTGGTGATGACTTTCAAATTTTGTTTAAGCTTTGTACATTGTATTCTTGTTATAGCACTAGTCATTTGGTAGGAGTAGTACCTGAGTCTTATTCCACCTTTTACGATTTTTATTTAAGAGTTGGTTGTAAGCAGTGGTTTCATGTAGCTTAAGTCTGTGGGACTCTGTCCATATTCTTTTGGGGTTTCTTGTATAAAATCGACAGGGAAAATAAATTTTTACTATTCGAGGTTAAAAGGGATCGAGATTTCCAAAAATGATTCGAGCTTACTTTCCATTCAGGTGCTTCCTTAATCCTTTATGTTAGATGTCCTCTAACCTTTGTACCTACGACAATAGCTTTTACTATAATTGTGCCTCTAAACCTACGACAGAGGTTATGCTATAGATGTGCCTCTAACCCACAGAGTCCTTACTAAAGTACCCACACTACTATCCTGATGTACATATGTTTAGTTTTCTGCAACGGGGTTTGGATAAGTTTTCTAAATTATATTCCTGTGTGGATGTTTATATGTATATTTGTCTAGTATTTTTGAATACCTTAATAGGCCAGTCTATTCCAGCGTCATATTATATCATCTATAATGCTTAATATATTTATACCTATATGCTCATGATATATTTACACAGTTCAATATACATATCGCTTAATATTCCCGTATTAAGGAGTATATTTACCTTTGAAAAAAAAAACTGGATTGGTATTCTCACTAGAGGAGGCTCATTGTATACTGTAAATATCTTGTAGGAGGATGAAATCTGCCACAGTTATTGGTGTGTGTGGCTTCAAGTATTCATGCAAATAATTTTAATTTTTTCCATTTACTTAGCAGAACTAAGAGGCTACTTGTAGTCTGTAATATATTATGAAATCAATAACTACCACATAATTTGTTTTTTATTGTTTGGTACATTCCAATATCTTAGTAACTACTCGACATCAAATATAAATAATGATTCCATCTCCATCCAATGATTATGAAATAAAACAATAGATCTTTCCATCACAACCATCAACCGGAATTTATACATAGAAGCAACCAGATTGCACACGTGACGTTTGACTAGTATAAGGTAGAGTTACATATCTGAGTGAAATTGTGGAAAGAAAAACAAAACAGCCATGTTCCTCCCAATCGTAGAATAGGGCAGCCAATATACTTGCCCAATTCACCGCCTGGCCTGACCATGAGTCCATGAGGGAGAATTAGAATTTCCTCTTTAGCAATGTCCTCCAATTCCAACAGTATCTCCCTTGCCTCACACTCACAGAGTAGTGTTCATAACAACAACAAAATAGAGAATAAACTCCATATTCTTCCATCCCAGCATACTTGGCAGCGTCGTGCCTCCTCACATATGCTATTTATTCATTTTCCTAGGACTTTTTCCCTCCCATGGGTAATTTTCGCATCTTTCTAAATCCCTGATTTTCAAGGGCTGCCAATGGCCAAATCACTGATTTGCCACTTGTAACAATCAGCCCAGAGTTAATTCCAATGTGTTCCCCACTCATGGAGTCATGGTTAGCTAAATTTAACATGGCTATTCCATTTTTCCTCCTGCAATAAATATAAAATATTCTGTTTTCATACAAGTGTCATAGTCAAATAGTCAGTTGGGTCAAATCAGGTTTCTACCGAACAGTCATAATCGTTAGGTACAATAATCAAATTCGAAATTCAGAATTACCATAAATGGCAAAATTTTTCCAATTCGAATTTACTAAAAATGGAATGAATTTCCAATAGATAAGAATTATTTTATTATTTTTTTGGGGGGACATCACATCCTTTCCCCCTTCAGTAAAGCACTGTCCTCAGTGTTCGTACCTTTCCTGGAATAGGAGTGGATTAGATTTCCACAAATCTCCCTCCAACTCCCAAGTGGCCTCCTCAGGACTAAAGTGCTTCCATTGCACCTTTACCTGACCGATGACTTTATTTTGAAGTGCTAATACTTTCTGGTCCAGAATGCACAGGGGTTCCACTTGGAACTCGCCTTCGGGATCCACCTACACCAAGTTCCAATCAATCATATGAGTAGGGTCATGAATATACTTTTTAAACAAGGAAATATGAAAAACATTATAAATTTTCAGATTAGCTGGGTGTGGAAGTTGGTATGCTACGGGTCCAATTCGAGCCAGTATCTCAAAGGGCCCACAAAACCTGGGTGCCAGCTTGGCACAATTTCCTAACTTTAACGAACTCCTTTGAGCTTTGACTTTTAAATAAACATCGTCTCCCACTTGGAATTCCAAGTGTCTTCTTTTCTGATCTGCATAACTTTTCTGTCTATCTTATGCTTCTTTCAAATTCTGTCTATCTTATGCTTTCCATTTCCTGGAGCATATCTTGTCCTACCATGAGTCTGTCAGCCAGGTTATCCCAGCTAATTGGAGTCGTACATTTTCTGCCATACAGTATTTCAAAAGAGCTCAATTTAGTCGAAGTCTGGTATCCATTATTGTATGAAAATTCTACCAAGTGTAGATAGTCTTCCCACTTGTTTGGTTTTGTTCTTACATACATGCGGAGCATATCCTCCACAATTTGTTTTTTCCTTTTGGTCTATCCATCTGTTTGCGGGTGATAAATCGTACTGAAATTAAAATTAGTATTTATCCCTGCAAACAATTCCTTCCAAAAGGCAGATGTGAATTTTACATCTCTATCTGAAATCACCAATTTAGGAATACCATGCAATCTAAAAATTTCTTTCATGAATATTTCAGAAATGTTTATAGCTTTAAAAGTAGACTTTACAGGAATAAATTGTGCAGACTTACTGAGTTTATCGATCACCACCATAATATAATCATTATGTTTCTCAGTTTTAGGCAAACCTGTTATAAAATCCAGCGATATGGTCTCCCACTTCGATTTTGGTACGGGTAATGGTTGTAATAGGTCAGATGGATGTTGATGTTCGGCCTTAACTTGTTAACAATCTTGGCACCTAGCCAAGTATTCTGTTGTTTTGCCCTTCATATTAGGCACATAAAATAGTTTCCTAAGTGTTGTTATCATCTTCTGGTAACCTGGGTGGCCAGAATATGGTTTCTTATGCACTTCATCCAAGATTGTTAATTTTAACTCTGTTGAATCTGGTATGTAAATCCTTTTTTTAAATCATAGCAATCCATTCTCGTCGATACTTAGGTCTGGTTTCTCTGAGTTCGCAGTATTGTTCGGTACTTCTATCATTATTTTTGTATAGTTTTCGTCATCAATGTCTGTCGTTCTTATTCTTCCTTCCAGATCACTTTCTGCTCGGCTAACATTTATCTCAAATAACCCATGGACTCTTCTACTTAAATCATCTTCTACTTTATTTTCCTTGCCCTTGATATGTCTGACCTCGAAGTCGAATTCTGTCAGGAAGGCTAACCACCTTGCTTGCCTTGCATTAAGATCTGGTTGGTTAAATAGATATTCCACCCCGCTATTGTTCGTTAATAATAGGAATCTTCTTCCCATTATGTGGTGTCACCACATATTTAAGGCATGTATTACCGCTGCTAATTCTAGTTCATGAGTAACATAATTTCGCTCTTGTTCCTTCAATTTCCGGGACTCATAACAAATAATGTGTCCTTCATGGGTTAGAACACCACCTAGTCCTTCTTTACTTGCATCAACACATACGGTGAAGTCTTTATCTGGATCTGCTACTTTCAATATGGGTGTCATTGTCAATAACTCTTTTAGTTTTCTGAAGTTGTCTTGACATTTCTCTCACCAGTTAAACTTGGTCCCTTTCTTTTGTAATGAAGTGATAGGCTAGGATATCTTGGAAAACCCTTCTATAAACCTATGGTAATATTTAGTGATCCCTATGAACAATCGTATATCTGCTACATCTTTAGGCACCGACCATTCCCTAATGGCTTTCATCTTTTCCGAGTACATGTACAATAGTCTTATTGCCTTTTACTCCTCTTATCCTAAATTAATATAAAGTTGTCACTTCCTGTTTCAGCAGTGAGTTACATGTGATCATAAGTTCTTAGCTAGGGATATCATATTTCATTACAACTTATTGTTATCTAGAGTTTCATTTTTCCAAAGCCACCTTATATTAAGGATATGCAACTTTTTTGAGTCTCCTTCATACTAATGCGAGGGTTAAACAAAGGTATGGCCTTATGATGCCAATTCTGATATCTATATAGGATCTATGAGCAGGTTAACATTATTCGGAAACAAAAGTTTAATTGGTTTTCAAACAAATTTGAACATTAAACTTTTCACCTTGGAAATAAATTACGCAGAGATTAACTTGTGAAGTTATGGTTATAACCATGTTCACACAACTTACTCGTTAGGTAACAACAAGGGCTATTCGCCTCAGGTGGTTAATGCAAAGGTAGTTGGGTTTAACATAAATGTTGTAGAAAGTTATCCATCCAGTTACCTCACCATTAATACTCTGAACCACTGATACAGACTGGAACCCTCATGCCTTAAGGGCCTATCTGCAACATTTAAAGCGCCAGGAAAAAATGTTTGTGCGATCAGAGTTAGACTAGCATGCCCTAATGACAATTCGACACATGCCCTATAATCACATGGCCCAGGTATGAAGACCCCATCCCCTTTACTCCTTGCGAAAGGTTACTCAAATAGTTTCACATTCATTCTTGTTTTGGTTTTGGTGTGGAAGGGAAAACACTGTCTTAGTCCATTTTCGTTTGCATTATAGTTTTTGGTTTAGTGAAGGAGATGAGAACGTCTCAAACCATTCTTTGTTTGGATTTACCCTCATGGCTATAGGTTTAGGATTCGGCCCCTGTACCGGATGGGTGAAGACCTTGGGTGGAACTTCTCGACAACATCTCTGTGCAGGGGTAAGTTTACCCTTGACTATCTCTCTCTTTTTTTTTTCTTTATCTTGTTTGGTAGGACTCTGCTTGCTCCTGATCTCGGCATGTCTTTCGGTTGTCATCTTCGAAGTCAGTGTGAAAGGGTAAATGATACCATGGCCAGGTTCAATTCTTCACTGTTTAACCCCCCCTTTTACTAGTCTTTCTGTCGACCGAGTTATTCTCCTTCCTTGGAGGGACTTACTACGATTGTTTGTTAAAAGAGTGCATTTGGAATATGCTATATTTTCTTGTTTGAATTGTTGGTAAAGTCCCGATTCTCAATCATTTTTCTCTGGTGAGTGTGAAGTCTGGTCTTCCCTTACTTGGGTGTGTAACAGACCTAGCAGCCTACTGTTGAACTTGAGAGGGTTTTTGTGTTAACTTTACTAGTTCCATATAATGATTGTAGCAGCATTCTCATGGCTTGGGTCATTTAATCCTTCCTGTTCATATTTGGAAAGTCATATTAATTTTATGTTTAATATCATTTTATGGTTATTATATGCAAATTATTTTTCTGTAGTGTTTTGATTGAGACTGGTATCCTTCACTAATGATGGGCCCTTTAATGTGCGAGGGTACCCATCAGGGTGACACAGAATCCTCCTCCCTTCTGGGTCTAGGAGGCACACAGGACAGTGCGATGGTAGTCGACAAGAGTGCCCTTTCAGTTAAGTATTCACCAAACATTTTTCTAAATTCTATTCTGTAATTAAATCATCATTCTTTTCCTATCGAATACATCGTAAGGCTTATACATCATTTTTTGTAGGCACAGTCACACCGAAGCATGGGGACGCCCTTCTCACTCCTTCAAGAGGTATTCGGGTTTCAATACAGTGCCCTTCCATATATGCGAGTTTATAAGCAATGATAGTCAAGGATTTGTCTCATCCCTAATGGTTGAAGTTATTTGTTCCAAGTTCTATACTCAGTTGATATAGGGTACGCCCCTGATTTTTGTATATAAACATTCTGGTGCGAAGATAATTTAAGCCAAGCTCGTGCCTGGTTGGACTTGTGACAGACAGACAGTCGTACTATTTAACATTTTGATATTTATGCCTTGAGTATTATTTCCTGTCTGAAAGGATATTGTATGTCACTTTTCAAATGTTGTCCTTGGAAATTCCGAAAATGATTTGTTATTACATATTTGAAATCTCTAGTTATGTTCCAGAAATTAAGTCTCATTATTATGTACATGGTATCTTCTCAAATAGATTCGATTAATAATGGAATACTACCGAAAAACTAGTATAAAACATCTATGCATGAGGTTTTTTCTTTTACTGATCTTGGGTGATGACTTTCATATTTCGTTTAATATTTGTACACTTGTATTCTTGTTATAGCACTAGTCATTTGGTAGGAGTAGTACCTGAGACTTATTCCGCCTTTTACGATTTTGATTTAAGAGTCGGTTGTAAGCAGTGGTTTCATGTAGCTTAAGTCTGTGGGACTATGTCTAGATTCTTTTGGGGTTTCTTGTATAAAATCGACATGGAAAATAAATGTTTACTATCTGAGGTTAAAAGGGATCGAGATTTCCAGAAATGATTCAGGCTTACTTTCCTTTCAGGTGCTTCCTTACTCCTTTATGCTAGATGTCATGTAGCCTTTATACCTATGACAATATCTTTTACTGTAGATGTGCCTCTAAACCTACGACAGAGGTTATGCTATAGATGTGCCTCTAACCCACAGAGTCCTTACTAAAGTACCCACACTACTATGCTGATGTACATATGTTTAGTTTTCTGCAATGGGGTTTGGATAAGTTTTTTGAATTATATTCCTGTGTGGATGTTTATATGTATATCTGTCTAGTATTTTTGAATACCTTAATAGGTCAGTCTATTCCAGCATCATATTATATCATCTAGAATGCTCAATATATTTATACCTATATGCTCATGATATATTTACACAGTTCAATATATATATTTCTTAATATCCCCGTATTAAGGAGTATATTTAGATTTGAAAAAAAAAACTAGATTGGTATTCTCATTGGAGGAGGCTCATTGTATACTGTAAATAACTTGTACGAGGATGAAATCTGCCATAGTTGTTGGTGAGCGTGGCTTCAAGTATCCATGCAAACAATTTTAATTTTTTCCATTTCCTTAACAAAACTAAGAGGCTAACTGTAGTCTGTAATCTATTATGAAATCAATAACTACCACAGAATTCGTTTTTTATTGTTTGGTACATTCCAATATCTTAGTAACTACTTGGCATCAAATCTCAATAATGAGTCCATTTCTAGCCAATGATTATGAAATAAAATAATAGATCTTTCCATCACAACCATCAACCAGAATTTATACATAGAAGCAACCAGATTGCACACGTGACATTTGACTAGTATAAGGTAGAGTTACATATCTGAGTCAAATTGTGGAAAGACAAAGTGAACAACCACGTTCCTCCCAACCATAGAATAGGGCAGCCAATCTATTTGCCCAATTCACCCCCTATCCCGACCATGAGTCCATGAGGGTGAATTAGAATTTCCTCTGCAACAATGTCCTTCAATTTCAACAGTATATCCCTTGCCTCACACTCACACAATAGTGTTCATAACAACAAGAAAATAGAGAAAAAACTCCATAGTCTTCCTTCCCATCATACTTGGCACCGTCCTGCCTCCTCACATATGCTATTTATTCATTTGCCTAGGACTTTTTCCCTCCCATGGGTAATTTTCACAGCTTTCTAAATCCCTGATTTTCAAGGGCTACCAATGGCCAAATCACTGATTTTCCACTTGTAGAAATCAGCCCAAAGTTAATTCCAATGTTTTCCCCACTCATGGAGTCATGGTCAGCTAAATTTAACATGGTTGTTCCATTTGTCCTCCTGCAATAAATATAAAATATTATGTTTTCATACAAGTGTCATAGTCAAATAGTCAGTTGGGTCAAATCAGGTTTCTACCCAACAGTCATAATCATTAATTACAATCATCAAATTCGAAATTTGGAATTACCATAAATGGCAAAAATTTTCCAATTCGAATTTACTAAAAAAGGAATGAATTTCCAATAGATAAGAATTATTTTATTATTATTTTTTTTGGGACATCACATGACTTCTTTCCATCTGCCTTTTAACACTTCAAAGACACTAACCCTTCTGAGCTTTCACTTGCAAACTTGAGTCTCAAAAGGACTCCTACATGCACTCCTTACGACGATCTTTCAAATACTTCTAAGTATTTGATTCTTTCGACTATGTGTGCCCTCCACAACAACACTCCTTTACCTTTCAACCTTAGTTGATAAGTTTAAGGCCTCGACTAGCATGCGCACACCTTACACGGCTTCTATGCTTGACCTGCACTTTTGCTGGAATGAGAACAATGGTATCTCTCTTGAGCTTTCTAAGATAAAACTCGGAACCCTTGTCAATGCACACCTTGCGGACGTTTCACTGCACTCCTTGCAGGAACTTCTCTCACTCAGGAAGAGAAACAATGGAAACTCATTCTCTCTCTCTCTCACAGACTTCAAACATTGAACATGAAATCATACATACACAGCATAGCCTCATAACAAATGCATAACAGAGAGAATAAAACAAGCATAAGCATACCATTCACCATGTATAAACATAAAACATCATAATACCATGAAATCTAATTCAAAGCTTCATATATTAATTCAAATCTCCTGTACATGGATTCTTCTTTTCCACTCTCTACTACAACTCTCTTCTTCTATCCTGTGCTAATGATACAACCACTACTATGATACAAGGAAGAGGGTCTCTATATCTATTTACCCTCCTCCTCTTATAAACTGTCTAATCTATTAATTCAAACCTACCTACTTTCATTAACTGGGCTTAAATGCCTTTTACATTGA
>JASDQU010438770.1:36803-47627 GCA_032191745.1 Picea mariana | reverse complement strand
TAGAGAAAAGGATAGTCTGATTCCTTCCTTTCTAAGAAAGAACGCTTAACCCAAGCCTCTGGATAGCACACTTGCAGAAGTAATTGAAATCTACAGAGACCAGGACAGTCAGATTCCTTCCTTTCTAAGCAGGAACCCTTAACCCAGCCTCTGGCTAGCACACTTTCAGAAGTAATTGAAGTCTACAGAGAACAGGATAGTCTGATCCCTTTCTTTCTAAGTAGGAACCCTTAACCCAGCCTCTGGCTAGCACACTTGCAGAAGTAATTGACATATACAGAGAACAGGACAGTCTGATTCCTTCCTTTCTAAGAAAGAACCCTTAACCCAGTCTCTGGCTAGCTTCATAAAATCATCACACAAGATTGCTAATAAAAAGGCTGTAACATTTAATAAACTAAAGTTCTTAACAAGACAGAGTTCAATAGTGTTTCAAGAAAGAAAAATCCATTAAAAGTAGTGTTTCAGCATATGAAAGTTAATCAAGGCATAAACAAAAATTATACTAACACACTCTAAAACTAACAGGTGAATCTTGTAAAGAAGGTGGGCCCTCCCTTCTCACAAGATTCCCCTGAAACGAGAAAGCTAGAGAAGGATACTCAAAGGATTCTTTTATTCATCTATCAAAACATCATATTACATTCTAAAAATGAAATACGTCCCTCTCTCTAAATCTTTCTCAATACATAAAACTTGGATCCTTCGAATGATGATTTCCTCTTATTTAAAGAGGGAACCCCTTCGATACAATTGATATAAAATTACAATGTGTATCTGAGTCCTATCTTTAGTTGAATATACTTTCTAAACCAGAATAGGATGTCCTAGTCTTGCGTAACAGAATGCTATTACAGGAGCTGAATGAGGTATTGTTGTTACGGCTGGAGTAACAGCTTCTTCTCGTTGCTGCTGATGCTATTTCAGCATCGCAATTCACGGGCTATTTCAGCCACGTGAATTACGCTCTTGACTGTGTCGATATTCTTATGTAGGAGCGACGGTTGGTGCTTGTTGACCACTGACTGTAACGGCTTCCTTTGTGTTTCAACATCGTCAGTGTTGGTGGTTTCCTCTATGTTTCAGTATCTGCAGCTCTGGACTGTGTAACAGCTCTGTGTTTCAGCATCTGTTCTGTGTTTCAGCAACAACGACCTTGGACTGTGTGACAGTTCTGTGTTTCAGCAACAACGACTCCGGACTGTGTAACAGCTTTGTGTTTCAGCATTTGCGACCTTGGGCTGTATAGCAGCTCTATGTTTCAACATCAGTTCTGTGTTTTAGCAACAACAACCTTGGAATGTGTGACAGTTCTGTGTTTCAACAATAGGCCTCAAATGCTAATCTGCAGTTTTGAACACTTATGCATTTCTAATCAATGGTCAAGTACAAGAGTGATGTAAAATATTATGCAAAACAGATTAAATGTATAGTAATGAGAAGGGACGTTGTATACCTTTGGAATGATCATATAAAGTGATAGTATGAGTCTAAATATGGGTGATCAAGAGTATAATAGTGGCAAAAAGTATAGGCAAAAAGGTACATTGTGTGGTCCTAACAATGCTGTTATTCTAATATCAATCGGGTGGTTTAAATAATTTTGGGTATTGTGGCAATGCGATTGGGATATGGCTTATATGCAAAGAGTATTGTTTTATTTCTTTATTTTGGATATCGTTCTATAATAAGTTGATGAATGGGTTAAAATTAAGTTGAGTGTTGATTTAATACTTTCATTATAATATCAATTAGTTTAGTTAATATATTTGGGTATTGCTTAATATTGGGGAATTTTGTTTTTAACTTAAATTTTATTGGTCGATATCATGCAAGAGGTAAGGTCTTTGTTAATTTAATTGCGAAGTCATTTAATTTCAAAAGTAAGAAGGTATTTAATTGATGGAAGTATTATCAAAAATTTCCTTGCTATTCATGCCCAGTAAGATGTAAGATCCTGGCTGTTTTAATTGCATGTCCTTGGAATATAAATGATGGCATGGCTATTTTAGGGTCTTGGCATTGTAGTTCATTGTGGATGATAACAATTAAAATGCAAATTCTTGGTTATCGAAATGGAAATGTTGTTTTCGGATAAGAAGTAATGATAGGGTTATTTTATGATCATGTTAGTATAGATCATTGTCATTGATAATAATAAAATGTACAGTACTTGTGATTTTACTTGAAATGTTAGGGGAATGTAAAATAATGATATGGTTGTTTTATGTTAGTGCTAACATTTATGGTAAGGTAAATATTAGTGGGTTTACCATTATGGTAACAATATCGTTGCCCAATTATTGCGATTAACAGAGAAATGCAATGTGCTTGTGATTATTGCATTGTCTTTGAACTAAGTACAATAAGATTTTATAACTTAATAATGGGGGTGGATATTAAATAGGATTTACCTTATGTATAAGGTATTCATCGGTTAATGAAATTTAATGGAGTAGTTGGTCAGTAATCAATCACAGTTGGTTCATAGAAAATGCCTGGTCCTAATTATTAGTTGGTCCTTGTCTAAGTCCTTTTATCTTGCGCCTTCCGTAGAGGAGGTGGTTGTTCATTTAATTGTTGTTCTTCCTGGTTGTTTAACTTCTTGCTTGGTTTACTTGCGTTGGGAGGGATGTAGACACCTCCATGTTCCTCAGAACAGTCGCCATCCCTGAGACCTTAAATGGTTAAAATCGATGGGAACCTGGGCTTGAGCATTGCTTATGTGTCTTGGAGGTCCTAACCATTGTAGCGTAGGATGGATGGGAAGTCAGTCCTTTTTGGTCGATGGATGGTCGTTTAATGCTTGCAGTACTGGTTGTGCGCCTTATGTCGTGTTGTTGGGTTCATCATGGTTGCATATTGTTAGTCATCGGGTGGCGACGTGAGTCAAGTGTGTCTGTTTCCTTTTTACACGAGCGCACACACCTTAACCAAAAAAAATAAATTTTCACCTGTTATCAGAGTTGTTGTCATAACGAGGAGGACGTTACAATATTCGAGTTCTGGTCTTGGAACATAGATGCAACTTCATGGATTTTATCTAGTAGTGGTACAAGATTCCTTATTCTAGGGAACTCCACTGTAATAAATTTGTATCGAGGTTCTCATGGATTATAGAGGTTGCAAATTATAATTTTTCAAATGAATATACAGATTGTTGAAAAACCATTTTGAACATTAATCAGTTAAGTTTACATATACTATAGCATGCTTTGGTAGACTATGAATTCATTGTTCTTCTGCAGTTGTATACATGAGGAACATGTAATTTTTTTATAGAAAAGGAATGTTATCTGCTTTATCTATTTTTATGGTACCTATACAGAATCTGAAAAGACACTCTGCATATATATATATATGTGTGTGTGTGTGTGTGTGTGTGTGTGTGTGTGTGTGTGTGTGTGTGTGTGTGTGCTATAGAATACACAATACCTTTTGTTTGGTAACTTGAGAAGGACCCTAATCTGATCAAACTTGTGCCAAAAATAGATGCATGTTGAAGAGATGAGGTACATATGTTATTGTCGGGTACTCGATGTCATGCATAAGATATCCAATTTTTATGTGGGAAACTGGATAGTCTCATGAGGATATGTTGTAGATATTGGAGCACTACCCACCGTCCTTTGATGCATGTTGTGAAGTCACAAGGGTCCACGTGATGAGGTACAGATACATTGCAAGGTAGCGAATGTCTTGGGGAGATGTTGGAGATATTTTAGAACTACCCACAGTCCTTGGATGCATTGGTTGTGAAGTCACAAGGGTGCACATGATGAAGTACATATGGATTTCAAGGTAATGGATTTCACGGTGACATGTTGAAGCTATTTGATAGCTACCCACGTGTAATATTCAAAGGTAATATTGAGAGGTAATCTTGGAATAATGAAGAATGTCTCCCTCGCCGAGGGGGAGTGTTGATGTTTGAGATCAGAAATACATTCTACTAGATTGATAATTAATAACATGATTATTATTTATTAGGAAATATTATTAATTATAATATCATTGATGTAATAATATATTTATATAATAAAGTATAAATTATAAATATAATATATTTATATTATATGTATAATATAATATAAATTATATATATATATTTATTACCCAAGGGATGCATCTATTCATGGATGGTCAACATGGCCACTATATGTTATTTATAGATAGAACACTCATCGTTGTAATAAGATATTCATTCACATAAAATACTATATCTTATGAAAAACTCAACAACACAATAGATCCACAATAGATCTGTAGAGAAATATAGAATTTCCAAACTTTTATTATAAGAAAACCCTTGAGGTAGGGAAACACCATATAATGGATCCAATTATGGAAGGGATCCTCTCATGTTCACTTTCCTCTTCTATGGAGCATCCTCCTATTGAGCTACCGCTCCAAATACAATACTTCTCTTCACATCTCATTACATTGTTTGAACCCCTTTATATAGTTCTACCAACCACGTAAGAACATTCCAGAGGAAGGACCTTTTAGAAGAAGAACCTTCTAAGAAGTCCTCTGACATTTATTATATCTAACTAACATAGTGGGCCTTATTTAATACTATAGTGGACCTAGTCCACCTTACCTTGAATGACATATACTATTATAACTATGGAACCTTCAAACCCCCCACTACGTCTCTAGGTACCTAAAATTACATCCCCCTTATGAAAACATTTTCCTCAATGCTTGTTATGAGGGTGTACAACCATATACCAGGGTCCCATGGATCAAGTAAACCATAGTGTTGAAGTAGAATATAGAACCAGACCCATGTAGAAATGAATTCCACCATGTTGAAGTAGTCCAATCACCATTGTAAACCGATGTCTCTTCTCCAAGTTCTCATGTGAAATCCACACGGAATATATCAGAATCTAATAACCAATTGAAAATGATGTTCCAAACATCGACACCTGTCATGTGGATCCAAATAACAAGATCGATCCACATAGTGGGAAAGAGTTGTAACTAACTCTAGAAGGAATAATACCATTGCAGAATATTCAAGATGAACACTAGTAATCATAATTGGCTTATGTTTTGTAACATTTATGTTCTCCACATAAGGTGGAATAGATTCATCCAATAAAATATAAAAGTTGTTGTCATCACATAAATGAAAACCATCCATATAGAAATTATCACAATCATCTTCAAAATCATACGAAACATATACTTCTAGAGTATATGCTAGCCAAAGACCTTTGAACATTGTGACAATTGTCCGTGACATCTTGTAGACCCTCTTGGATATGTTGCTCAAGGGATTCAATATTCCTTCTAATTTCCATGAGAAGTAAAATATCTGTTTGAAATTCCACATACAATATACCAAAAGAAATATCTTAAAAATATCTATCCAATGGCACTAATCTAGTAGCAATTTGAGCAGTCTATGAAAAATTATGAGTTATGCAGAGAAAACCCCCAAAAATGGTTGATTTTAAATCAACGATATCTTCATTTTTGGAGGTCCTATTTGGAAAATTTGTTTTTTTTAATTAGGTGAAATTGTGAGAGGAACTTAGATATGGAATTTTTTTTAGCAAATTCGGCCTCGAGGTGCTCCAAAAATAAAATAAATCTGGCGAAAATGAAAAATTGCAGATTTTAAAATGTCTATATCTTGACTTCCCAAACTTCGTTTCGAACATTTTTTTTTTTTAATTTGGTGTTTCCTAAGAGGAAATCATACCTATAACCTGTTTATGCAAAGTTTACCCAAAAATATATGGAAATTATCGATACTGTTGAGTCCCTCTTTTTATTCTCTCATAAAATCTGTAAACAAAATAAAAAATTGCCCACAATTCTTGCCATGGAATGTGCTCTAATACCACTTGTTAAGAACCATATTATATATACAAATATAATCACCAAAAATAATTAATACAAACTTGATCCACATAGCATTATATAAGAGCCACAGTTTTATTATAAGAAAACCCTTGAGGTAGGGTAACACCATACAATGGATCCTATTATGGAAGGGATTCTCTCATGTTCCCTTGCCTCTTCGAGGAGGAATCCTCCTATTGATATACCGCTCTAAATACAATACTTCTCTTCATATATTATTACATTACTTGAAACTCTTTATATAGTGCTACCAACCACCTAAGAACATTCTACAGGAAGAACCTTCTAGAAGAAGAACCTTCTAAGAAGTCCTCTTAAATTTATTATATCTAACTACCATAGTGGGCCTTATTTAATACTATAGTGGACCTAGTCCACCTTACATTGAATGGCATCTACTATTATAACTATGTACCCTCTTCCCCCCCACTACCTCTCTAGCTACCTAACATAAGTAGCAATAAGACTCAAGTGAAGGTTTGTGCAAGTCAGACAATGAAAAAGACATCAATGTCTCCTAAAAAGTTGGTGCTTAGGAGTGGAGAATAGTGTTGGTGTTGATAAAATAAAGAGATTGATGTCTCTTGCTAAGTTTGTGCTTAGTGGTGGGGATTAGTGTATCTATTATATTGGTGTCTACGAATATTTGCAATAGTAGGTTCATTCTTACTAGGATTTGTACCAGTTGGTATTGAGTTCTCAAGTAGGTTGGTGCTTGTTAGAGAATTTATGTGTTTTTTTGTTTCAACATAAATATTGTGTTCCATGTTCTACAATTAATAGATCTCATACGTGATTGTTCTCTTATGGTTGATTCAATTGTTTGAAAAAGTAAAAACATGTCTTACACTTATTCACCCCAACTCTAAGTATAAATATCTACGCAACAAAAATAAATTGTCAAGCTAAATATATGTATCTTCTCTTGATTTATGAAACATATAAAAAAATATAAACTTATATCTATTTCCCCACTTATTCTTGGAATATATCTCCACATAATGCCTAAAATTTCAATCTTGAAAAATAAACATTTTTTCTATTGTTCCATGTTCTTCAAATAATCTTTAGTTTTTTTTACCTATATCCATATTTCCTTTTAATACACAAAAAGTTTGAGACCAACAAAATTACCTAATTATTCTACCATTTGTAAATTAAGTTTCTTTTGTATGATATAACTAAAACAATTTTCAAAACAACATGATTATATTTAAAATTCATATACCTTTCTATCTACAATATCTACATTTTCTTCATATATATATATAATGGTGTTACTCTACTGTATAATATAGGTTTCCTCTTAAAAAAATATTAAGTCCTTGTTAGTCACCTCTAGCTATGATTCTCTAGTCTCTACATATATCTCCTCTAACCCAAACCAAGATTTTGTCTACAAAGTGTTGTGATCAACAACGCCTCCATAGATACAGTGGTTGATATTTTTATGGCCAAACAATAATATTGTTATTCTCATATATATACTCCATAAATCATATAATTCAATTTGTAAACTTGTTAAATATTTTGAAAATAAAATCATGAAATATTCCAATATTTATAAAAATCAATTTCTTATTACCTATTCTTATTTAATAATTTTCTTCAATGTATAGCCTGTTGAATTGTGCTCCCTCCCCTCGAATGTTTTGTCTACAAAGTATTTTGATCAACAATGCGTCCATATATACCGTTGTTGATATTTTTATGGCCAAACAATACAATTGTTGTTCTCATATATATACTCCATAAATCATATAATTCAATTTGTAAACTCCTCGTTCTTTGTTATTAGCTTCATAAATATTTTGAAAATAAAATAATGAAATATTTCAATATGCNTCTTATGTTCTATTCTTATTTAATCATTTTCTTCAAATTTAGATATGGTGGATAACATAAAACCCTAGTGACAAGCTCATGAAGTGGTTGAATTGTGCTCCCTCCCCTCGAATGTTTAATTAAATGACTCCTTTTATAACCAGTGGTATCCCTTAGATTGAATGAACATCAATGACTATTTTGTTTCAATGTAGTGTTTTCTTCCTTATTTATTGGTATAGAACATTTGTAATTAATATCAATGGCTATTTTGTTTCAACGAAGTGTTTGTTTCATTCTTTATTACTATGGACCAATGGTTATTATTCACACATTTGTGTCTCTTTACCTTTTATGAATTAAATTTTCATTAAATAGGATGAGAGATTATTGCAATTTAACCTTCAACAATCACAAACAAAAATTGATCTTCAATTTTTTTTCTTTTCTCTCTCACCTTCTTCGAATTTTCAAGCTAGATAGATGGATGTTTATTCTTACAGCCTCACAAGGTTGATATTTATCTAGTACCATGTTATGTCCAAATAACATACGATTAAATATATGAACTCAACACCACTCACATAGTATATATCATTTATTATCATGAATTCGTTTAATAAATTGACATTGATTGTCTTTTATAGAGTTCATAGGTGGTTGGATAAACTAACTACAAAGTATAAGAAAGTAAAAACATTTCTGGTTCCTTATCTATTTTCCTATAGAATTGTCCAAGGTCAGTCTATATAAAAGGGTAAAATTGTTAATTTAAGAGAGCCATAATTTCCATCCCATAGCTCATAATTGAGTGAGAGGGTATTCGATATAAATATATTGAATATTATAATCATCCTATCCACTTAGAATTCATATTAGAATTCATATTAAGAAACATAATCATCTTCAAAAATTAAAAATAAGTGTATTGGTTGGGTTAAAAAGATAGAAATTATGCATAACTTTTCCAAAATTGCATAATTGTTCTTATCTAATAGAGGTTTATTGCATGTGAATTTTACAATATCAGGGGTATAAGAAGAACAAATCAAATTCATTTTGTGGACTAGAAGCATAGAGGATGCCTAAGGAAATCATAACCATGTGGAAGTGAAGGTTATGTATGTTAGTTTGGGAAATGAGGAGATAGAGTCTAATGGGAATATGAGTAGAGTAGAGCCAGTAGAGCTGATTGATACCACAAAGATATTAAGAATGTAAGTACAAAGTTTTAAAACTGATAATGAGAAAATAATAATAGAACAACAAGAGAAAAACAATATTAACACCCATTTGAAGAAGATTCTAAACCAACTACAAAAGAAAGTGAGAGTTGGAACAAGATCAAGACATGAGGAAAGAGGGAGAACCAATTATTGAGGGGGAAATTATAAAGGATACATACATTGAAGGTGTGTTAGGATGACTCATAGACCACGTCTTTCACTTCTTCATTCAACAAGGAAGAACCATTTATCGAAAGAGTCATAGAGTATCCCATAAGTATTTGAATCAAAGGAGAAGGAATGAATCATGCCACTTGCAAAGAGAACTTAGGAAGCTCGGGCCACAAAAATTTAATGGAGAAAATAAAAAAGAAAGAAGAGGTTGAAGCCTAGTTTCTTGAAATCAAAAAATATTTCTAGTTACATAAGTATTCCCTCAACTTGGAAGCTAGACTTGACATATACCATTTTCAAGGAAATGCATTTATGTGTTGGAATCAACTGAAACAAGTTAAACATAGCAATGAAATAACATTACCTGGAAGCAGTTTAAGAAAGACTTCCAATAGCATTATCTTTCAAAGCATTACTATGAGAAAAATGTGCAAGAGTTATTTGAACTTAAGATATGAAATATGAGTATGGATGAATATGAAAAGAAGTTCTTAGATTTGTTGAGATATGTGAAATTTATTAAATATGAGAAGGTAAAAATTTCGAGGTTTCTCAGTGAGCCACCTACATTTTACAAAGATAAAATAGAATATGATGAGCCAAAGAATTTAGAAGAGATCCTAAGGCTGAGTACATGTATGAGTAGAGTAAGGGAAGATAAACATTACAAAAGTCTTGGAAGGAAAAGAAAAGGGAAAAAGTGGAAAAAAGGATGAGAGGTTTCAAACCTCCTTCATATTTTAGGAGCATTCCATATGGATCAAAATATTTAGGAAACTCATAGTGAGTCAATGATGGGATAATATTCCGAAAAAATACGAAGACCACAGATCAAATGTTGGGGTTGTAAAGGATCAATGCTATTTTCAAAATGTATCTAATAGATTGAATGGATTCACTATAATTTCTTATGTAAATATCGGTAACATCCCGCTCTTGTGCACTGAGCAAACTAATTCTTTGAGGACACTTGCTCACAAGTCATCCAGATTTTATGTTATTAAAACATTGATTTTGATTATGAGGCATTATGGGTTGATGACTTGTTCTTTTACTGCATTGACATAGACAGGTGCTATTGACTCGGTTTTACTGAGTGTGCAGGATCTTGGACCTCAAGGATGCAGAGGCATCGATGGAACCCCTTGGACTCTGGATCGAGTCGGGGAGTGTACCATTGGGGTTTGATTTTTTATAGGTGATATTAGTGAATCTGATTAGATGATATGATATGGATATATTCTGACATGATTCATTCATGATGCAGGCTGACGATAGCTTTCCAAACAGACTCACATGTGGAGTAAAGGGGTCACGCATGACTACTAGATAAGTTGAGGGACAGGTGTGGACAACATCCCTGCCACATCCTACTAGCACTCTCGTCGTGGCTTGAACTATAGGTTGACGTTTACCTAGTTCGAGAGGACCCACAATGTCATGAGGGCAGACTGTGATGGTCACTCACGATGATTCCAAAGGGAGCGCAATAAGGAGGGGGCCTTATTCCTTAGAGGCCCTTAGTCTCCCATAAGTTAACCTGGCAGATTATTGACTCCAGGGGTTTTTGATGTCTACCAAGTCAGTCAAGAGGTGAGTGGCACCCTTGGAGCATGTGGTGCGTCCTGAAGGGCATGTCGCATTATTAATAATAAATGAATGAAGCCATATGGCCTTAGGACTAATAATGTGATAATAAATTTTTAAAACAAATTCCCTA
>JASDQU010438770.1:9179-20650 GCA_032191745.1 Picea mariana | reverse complement strand
ACTCACCGTAACTCCCCTACTCCTTCGTGAGATCTAACGGCACACGAGACTTCACAAATTCTCCACAGATAATTCCGGTCATCCGTCCTCTTAAGAACTTCTACGTGAACTAACCAAGGTATCTCTCTCCATGGAACTCATCCTCCAACGGTCGATGTCTCTACGCCTTCCTTCAAACTTTCAAGGTGCTTGGCCTCGTGCCTTCCATCGACTCCTACGAAGGTTCAAATCCTTCTGAGCTTTCTCGCGACTTTGAGTCTTTAAGAAAACCCTTGCATGCACTCCTTACGATAGACTTTCAAGCACTTCCAAGTGTTGAAATCCTTCGACTCTATGCACACCTGCAGCAGCAGTCTCTCAATACTTCACTCAGGTTCACAACCCTGAGACTTTACTTAGCCTGCGCACTCCTTGCACGGCTCATGTGCCTAACTACACTTCTATGGAAATGAGGACAAAATATATCTAGTCTGAGATTTCAGAGACAAACTCTAAACTCTTTGTCAACGCACCCCTTGCGGACAATTTCAACTGCACTCCTTGCAAGAACTCTTACTCAGATAGAGAAACAATTGAAACTCATTTCCCTTACTCTCTCTCTCCGATTTCAAACATTCAAAAACAAATCACTCATACATAGCACAAAAGCAAATGTACAGTAGAAAGAGTAAAATAACCATGAGCATAACATTCAATATACATACACAAAGAACAAACATGACGCCATGAATTTGAATCAAAGCTTTCTCTATTAATTTAGATTGTTGTACATGGGTGTCTTCACACAAATCTCTTCCCTTTCTCTTCTATGCTCTTCATGCTCTCAATTGGCATAATATTCATGCTAATGTTACAATACACAATGAGGGTGTCTATATCCCGTTTCCCTCCTTCCTTCTAAGCTGTCTAATCTACACATTAATTTCTATCTACCTACATTAACTACTATAAATGCCTTCTACCTACTAAGGACAAGAGCGGATAGCTCAAGGTCCATTTACATTTTATAAGTGCACTCCTTATTAATGATCTCATTTAAGATTGGCACATTAACTTCAAGGTAATTTCAAAATTTGTGCTGTGCACTTTTCCAGTTGTCCATTGTCTCCGCGCAGGCTCACTTGAGATGCTCCTGCATCACATAAAAAGAAAAGGGAAACACAAGGGAAAAAGTAGAAGTCAAACTTATTAAGGTATCTAACATTTAATAACTTTCTATATGAACTAAACTATAAAATTAATAATGGGGAAAGTCATTCAAACCTGTAAGAGAATTTTGGGACACCTAGGAGCGATTTTAGGAGTGACTCTAGGTGGGTGAGGGAAACAAGGGAAATTAATTAATTAAAGAAATTAATTTATGGAGGAATGAAGGGGATGGGTGCAACTTGTACGGGGAGGAATATTTAAGAATTAATTTTTAAAAACATTAATTAAATGAGATTTTAAGAAAGTAAGGGACTTCAAAACTCTGTATAATGAAGGGAGGAGAAGGATGAAGGATCTATTTTTGTTTGCGTAGCGTTACGCTGCAAAAATATCTACTTGAGTGACTTAGCTTGTGGGAGCTGGGATACCCAACTCGGTGAGTGGTAGCTCGGCCTTGCGAGGCGAGTTGGGAGCTAGCTGATTCTTTGGTTAGCATGTGTGGCCCCTTTGCAGCTCGAGGGACTAAGGGGGAAGAAGAGTACCCCTAGCATTGGCTGGGAGGTACGGATGAAGTCTCGTCGGTCGACAAGTGGGAGTTGAATGGAGTGCGCTGGATGTCAACTCAGATTGGGCAATCAGGCAACAATACACTTTCTTCATTTTTGTATGGTAGATTGTTGTAGGGTTTATGCTTTGGATCTGCATGTTTATTTGGGTAAGTAAACTAATTGTCTAGATGGATTATTGAAATTTTTCATAACCTATCTCAATGATTGATTGACTCACATGGGCTTTGTTTTCCCGCATGTCTTGACTACCCTATGGTGTATTGATTGTGACCATTGTGGTTGTTTTCCCTTTCGTCCCTAGCTCATCAGTCCTCACCTAATTAGTCATCCAAGAGCCCGATCTATGATCGTCGGTTCAGCATTAATAGACCTATGGATCTCAACGCCCTACTTTCTTGTGCGAGGATGATGAGAGAAGGACGTTCTTGTCAGTTGTCTACCTTTGATGGTTGTCCTTAGTTAATTGTTGTCTTGCACCTTGATGCAGATATTCAACCCGACAATTTATTGATTAATGGTGAGAGTTTATATTTTTCTTGTCTGTGTATTATTAAGTTGTAGAGTGGTTACATTTTTATTCTTCTATGATGTTGACTCGAACTAGAACATCTTTTTTTTACATTGAATGTTCTTGCTACTGTTTACATCTTACAGATAATCGTTTTTATTCCTTTATTTCTTGGGATGTTTGTACAACGATTTTCTTTTATATTATTGACAACAATGTAATTCTCCTTTTGGTGCTTTTTTTGTTATATTTAGTATCCTAGAAATGGAAAAATGTTTTAAATTCCCTCCTTGCATTTTTTTGATATTTGGCATCCTGGCATGGAAAAACGTGTTGATTAACCATGTCTACATTTGTAATTGGTATTCCGGCAAATGGAAAACGTTTAATTACCCCTTTCTGCATTTTTTTTTATATTTGGCATCCTAGCAATGGAAAAATGTGTTATTTATCCCTGTCTACGTATGTAATTGGTATTCCAACAAATGGAAAAATGTTTAATTATCCCTGTTTGTGTTTTTTGATATTTGAAATCCTGGCAATGGAAAAACGTGTTAGTTATCCCTTTCTGCATTTGTAACTGGTATTCTGGCAAATGGAAAAATGTTTAATTATTCATGCTTGCGTTTTCTTTGATATTTGGCATCCTGTCTATGGAAAAACGTGTTAATTATACCTGTCTTCATTTGTAATTGGTATTCCGACAAATGGAAAAATGTTTAATTATCCCTATCTACGTTTCTTTTTTTATTGTGGTATACTGACAAAGGAAAAAACGTTTTTAGTTATTCCTGTATGCGTTTATAATTGGCATCCTCGCAATGCAATTACATCTACTGGAAGTTACGATTTCATTGAAGATAATGTAGTTATATTTACTTCCTCCTTGACAACAATTATGTATATTTCCAATCTGTGGTGAATAAGGTAGAACGACTTGCTTTAATGGCAATGCTATTGTATTTACTGGCATTATGATTATGTGTTTTTAACCACAATGATTTTATAGTTCCTTTGGGTTGTGTATAATGTGCAGGATTTTTTCTTTTAAGACAGCCTTAGTCGCCTGTGTACTTTCCACTTTGTCCCTTGGACTGGGCTGCATTTGGACTTACCTTGGGTCTGCATTGTTACCATTTTAGGAGTACGTTTCATTTATTGATGGCCTACTAGGATGTTGTCATTTTTATATTCCTGAGTTAATTGTATTTAACTCTCGCCTCTCTTTAACGCTTGTTACTTATTGACAACCCTTCTCCAAATTGATTAAAACACATTTTAATTTAGGTAGTGTTTTACTTAGATAGCCTGGTGACTCGTCATCTACACACCTTCTATTGTTTTTAATTGACATCCCATGTATAATGTACACAATAGTTTTCTAGCATTGGTAATTTATAATTACTTCTTTCAACAAATGATTAGCCTTTTAGACAACCTATTCATTGAATAGACAACCTTGAATTGTTTAGATCACCTTTAACTAACTCAAACCAGACTTGTCCTTTACTTTTAACCTTGATTAAACTAACTTGTCAAATTATATGGTAGTTGTATTTTATTATTTTAGTATTGATTAAATTAGATTTGTCAATTATATGGTAATTATGGAAAAATGGTAATTAGACTTTCTTAATTGGTTGTATTTAATGTCAATTTGGAATTAAGTTAGAATTTCCCTTTAGATCGTAAGTAATGATAAAATTATTTGTATTCAATGCTAATTAGATGGTATTTATTGACCGGTTAGACTTGATAAAAGGCATGGGTGGTTGACAAAGTCATGTATTGGTTTGTGTCTTCTCTGGTAGTCATCCTTTGGTGTCTCGTCAACTTGTTGTTGGGGTTTGGTTGTGGTTCCTCTAGGTATTTGGCTCCTCACGTGTCAGATTTTTCTAGAGTGCTCGGTCCATATAGGATGTATGGTGCTAAGGTTTTGACGCAGCTATCACCTGGGGCATGATTTATGATGAGAGGATCATGGCGCACCCTATTGGATAGCGGTGAGCAATAAATTAGCTGGAGTCGGTGCATTCATTGTGAGTGTTGTCGAGCATTGTAAGTTTCTCTTGGCTCTAGGGTGGAATACCTTTATGCGTTGGGTTTGCGTGCCTTGAGGGTCTAGTCTTGTTCATCTTTGGTCATGTGTCAGGAGGGGGATGTTGTCCCTTATCTTGTAGATGTGTCTTGTTTGCGTCGGGTGGGTAGTCAATCCTCCTTTTTGTTCTGTGCATATTTGCCTAGTTGCCCTTGTACCCAGGGTGTGGAGTCATATTTTCCTAATGCCTAGATGGCATGCCTGCATTCGTCGTCAGTGGTGTGGTTACTTTTGTCGTCATCGCCTTCTTGCCCTTTAAAAAAAAAACAAAGAATTTCACTTTTGGTTTCGCATGTATTAGTAATGATTGGGGACGTTACAATATCATTCCTTTGGGTTCTTATGATATCTTGATTGGAATGGATTGGTTAGAAAAGCATCATGATTTTCTAGAATATCATAATAATACATTTAGATGTCTTTATGAAGAAGGAAAATATATCTTGGTTAAAGGAATGTGAGGACCCATTTATATAAGAGACATTTCATCCTTACACATGAAGAGATATTTAAAAAATGTCTATCAATTATTTTCATCTCATGTAGAAGAACTAACCAAGAATAAGATTCCAAATTTGGAGTATTTTGTAGTGCTCAAAGAATTTATATATGTGTTTGGGCATATTTCACTTTTACCACTCAAGAGAGACATACACTTCTCTATTGATCTAGTTCCTCAATCTTCCCCAATATCAAAAACTCCTTACAACAAAAAGGGATACATACGTTCAAGTGTCTCACCACAGGGAGAACTAGTTCACTCTATCAAGAAGAACGATAGGACCTTGAGTTTGTTCATTGAATTTAGGTAACTAAATAAAGCCATAACAAAGAACAAGTGTCATGTTTGAAGAATTGATCATCTCTTCAATCATTGAAAGAAGCAAAGGTATTTTCCAAGATAGACCTTAGATAAGGATACCACGAGGTGAGTATCATATATGAAGATATCAGGAAGACGACTTTTTGAATTTGGTATGGACACTATGAGTATATAGTGGTGCCATTTGGATTAAAAAATGCACCATTTGTCTTTATGTGTCTCATCAATGACATATATAGAAATTACTTGGATAAAATTTTCATATTCTTCTTGGATGACATACTTATCTATTCAAAAGAGCATTAGAAACACTTGAGGATGGTGCTATAGGCACTAAGAGATAATAAAATCTATGCTAAGTTGAGAAAATGTTCATTCTACCAAAATCAGATCCATTATTTGGCCCATATTATTTTTGAGACAGAAATATCAATGGATATAGAAAGGACTAAAGAAATCAAGGAATGGACAACACCAAGGAATGTAATAGAAGTGAGTCTTTCATGGGACTTGTAGGTTATTATTGGATATTTATTGCAGAATTTCCAAGATTGATCACCTAATCAATTCTTTACAGAAGAAGACGAATTATTTACATGTGCACCGATTTTAAAGATTGTTTCAAGTGCACCAATTTTAAAGATTGTTGATCAAAATCATAAGCTTCATGGAGTACTTACCCAGAAAAGACCATGTAATATGTTATTAGTCCAGGAAACTAAAAGAGAATGAGAGGGATTATTCCACACATGACTTTGAGTTGCCAACCATAGTCCATGCTTTAAAAATGTGAACCATACTAGTCTGAAGTGTTTGTTTGAAAAACCTACATTAAATGCGAGACAAATTTCTTGATCAATTTTACGAAAACCTACCCACTAGATGGCCCAAAAGTTATTACAAATGTGACATTGTTATTAAACATTTCAAACTAAAGACTAGAATACTACATCCAAATTATTTCACAATTTATTTTTTAATATAAAAATATACTCTTTAAATATTCAATGAACAAAGGAACCACCAAAAATTAGGGGAAGATACAATAACCATAAAATAAAATAAAATAAAATAAATAGGAATTTAAATTACTAAACTATGAGAACATCAAACATACACATAAATAAGAGAATTATTAGCCACATAATGACACAAATGGGTGTAATGAGATCTTTGTGTTTAAGGAGTGAAAAAAATTACATGTTTAGATGCCCATAAGAGCTTAAAATTGATGCCCATAAGAGCTTAAAATTGGTAAAGATAAAGACAAACTACATGAAAGATAGGGTCAAATGGGAAAAAGTTTAAAGTTCACTGAATAGAGACAAAGTGCATTAAAGGTAAGAGTTACTAAATACTAAAATTCACTCACCATAGATTCATGTAAAAAATTAATTAAATACCATAATAATAAAAATTTGATAAACACAAAATATAATCTCATCATATAGTTTAAAATGTGAATTTATATTCTCCCTATAGTTTGGAGTTCTCTACAAGATTTTTTTAATAGGATTTATTGGTTTGACATGGAGGGATTCTCTATTGTAAAAATGCTAATAAAAAATATAAAGATTCTAAATTCTCAACCTACACTGATGAATAATTAATTTTACAATCATTTTGACTTCTACAAGTAGGAGAGAAAATTCAATAAGTTATAGACAAGTGTTCCTTGCAAAGGAAACGTCTTTGAAAACCATTATATAAAATTTTGGATTAGGTTCTTTGAATTTCTGTCATTGACATGTAAAGTTGTCTTTCAACCACAAAGGATTACATGGTATCACATCACTTCTAATTAAAAAATTACAAGTAGGATGATAAATATAAGGTTAATTGGTCTTTATGTGGGATGAAATATTCTACCTCCACAACAATTCTTGTTGAGAGATATCTTGTTAAATTTTTGGACTTCTATGGGATGTTTTTTTTTTTAAGGCATCTAGAAGTGAACAAATTAATTTTCTTCATTCACTTTTCCACATTTTTCATTATTTTAAGGGATGTGATTTTTAGAGAAAAAATGGGCACCAAGAATATTAGAAACAAAATTATAAACAAATGACACAAAATGATCAAAATTTCTTAACCATACAGAGCTCCCAAGCCACATTGAAATTGTATGTCCCTAAACACATGAAATTGCATTTAATCCCTAAGCTTCCCTAACTCAAAACAAAAAATCTACAACAGTTATTCAAACCAACATAGTCCATACAAAATATATGGAACATGTGGACATTATATATGTCACACTCACTTTTGAAGTATCCACTAAATAAACCAAATAATAACTAATTTTAGTTTATCTTTCTATAGAAACAAAAATTAAGAAATCTTATTTTTGCATTTTTCCCTAAACACAAATTACCATCAAGGACCCTTCTTCATGAACTCAATCTCATCTCTGTATTTTTTACCTATTTTATGTAAACTGATCATTGTATTATTGTTATATAACTGGTGTATATGCATGCATAAATTTCAATTTTTCCCATGCTTACTCCATAACATAAAGATTAATGTTCCACACTAACAAGTTGGTTAGAGATTTCCATCAGTCGGTATTCTCATATGTAATTTGGGAAGTAGTTAGTCATATATAATAATTAGTGATTATGTACAACATCAAAAGAATATGAGAAGGTAAAATATAGTACAAATCCACCTATGGTAACACAAAACATGATCAAGAATAGGAAGATATTGATCCTAAAGAAAAAAATATAGCTTGAAATTAATTCATTCCAAAAATAAATCATTTCTTTATACAATGGTCTCTCCTAGCTATAATATTCAGTCAAGTTTCTATTTACTAATGTAAATCTTCTATTTACAAATGTAAATCAGTGTACTTTATAGTACCTAATTTTGTTCTAACGTACTTGGTGCAAGTATCTATTCTAATAAAATTTATCTGTCTCACTAGTATGTGCAAAACCCTAAGCCTGCAATTCTCAGTGGTGAAATGAAAAACATGCATGATTGATGTAGGAACTTCCCACTCAAATGGAAATGATGTGGGAAAATCCATCTCAAAAAAATCTTTAAAAAAGAAGAGTGTGAAATAAGAATCTATGAATAATTCTTATTGAACAATGAAAATATTTATATATCTTTTACAAGGGGAAACTACCTCAACAAAGTGAGAGAAAGGCTCTATCGATCCAACAAAATAGGATCTATGCACTAAAACAGGGAAGAGGTTGAGGAGAGATCTCAACCATGTCCATAAACATCTCAACCAGTCCATGATATGAGGAAACTATAAGATTCAACACTCTCACAATCATATTACTTTACAAATATAATGAGAAAAACATGAGACTAAACTCAAAATATTAAACTTAAACTATATACTAAACAATTATTCCTTATAATTCATCCTAACCTTATCATTCCTCCCACTCAAAAATACACGATGTGGGAAAATCTCACTCAAACAAAGTTCAACACAAGAGTATGAAATAAAAATATCTCACTAATTTATATTGAAAAAGAAGAATCTTATATAGCTTTTACAAGAGGAAACTACCTCAACAAATTGAGGAAAGAAAGACTATGCACTAAAATAAGGAATAGGTTGAGGAAAGATCTCAACCATGTCCATGAATATCTCAACTAGTCCATGATAATAGGAAACTAGAAGATTCAACACTCTCACACTTGTATTAGTTATTATATATAATGAGAAAAACATGAGACTAAATTCAAAATATTAAACTTAAACTGTATACTAAACATTTATTCAGTTTAAACCTTCATTCCTTATCCATGATCCACATGTTTAGCCAAATGATAAGAAAACATAATTGAAGAAAAATATAACAACCACAAATTCCACAAATATGCCAACTTTAATAAAAGAAGAAAGTAGTCTGCAATTGATTTTCAAACTAAATGACTGCAATTTCCCTATCCAATTAAGAAATCTCAAGATCCCTTCCAATGTTCACTCTAAAATTCTTCGAGAAATTCAACTTGTTCAATCATGAGTTCTTTAAGCCTCCCCACACATGCCTAGAATCATGACATTTCCCTTTTACCTAAACCCCTTGAAAAAATGAAAATGTACATACAATGAAATCTCTTTTACTATTAACTTTCATCAAACAGAAAGGAAATTGTAGCATTCCACATTCTCATCTAGAATAATAATTCATTGGTCAAGGTTCCAACACTAATATTACAACCCAAAATTCAAACAGAAGTGTCGAAAGATGACACGTGGAAAACATCCCATTTTTAAGGCCAATTTCTTCTTAGCAATCTCCTAGAAAATTATATTTCCTCGAAGTTGCTTCCTTGCATTGGTCATCGATACCTGCACAAACACTTTAATTTAGCATTGAAAGTTGTTTCCTGCAAAAATGCAACAATAAAAGTAAATGACATATATGCAATTTCTTAATGTGTGAGAGACTTGAATCTCCCAAACTATGCCTGGCACTTAACATGGATTCTGGACTATATCACATAAATCTAATTCTTGTGATTTGTATCATTAAGTATTAAAGTGGTAAAACAATAATTTAGCATATTATCACCAAAATTACTTTGGGATAGTGAATACAAATTTACGCTCTTATTATGAGGAGACACAAAAGAATAATCTATACAAAGAGTTTAAAAAAAAATACCTTTCCATGTGTAACCATTGTTCCTTCTCTTCAGTGAATCTAGGTGCCCAATATCCTTGCAGATTATTGGAATCCCTTTGAAATTTTGTAGACCTCCAAATGGTATCCACGTTAATTCCAGACCTCCAAATGGTATCCACGTTAATTCCAGCCTATGCTAAGTGATAGATGTGAGATATACGTGTCACAGTTGGTATTCTTACACCATTAAAAGCTCCAAACTGAGGAGTAAACCCAAACACGGGAGAGGCATCGGGAGGCAAAGTAGCAACATGTTTATTGTGAAAAGGAACATCGGAACTACCAATAAAGTTCCTCCTAATGGCATCTGAGCTAACTGTACTATGTGATGAGGCTGAATCGTAAAAGTGTGGTACAGCTGTAGTAGTTGGTATAATTAAATTGTTCACAAATCTCAACTGATGAATGGTTGCAACCATTGGAAAAGGGTGTGAAAGAAAAGGAGCAATATGATTATTGTCAACAAGGAAATTGTTCACGAATCTCAACTGATGAATGGTTGCAACCATTGGAAAAGGGTGTGAAAGAAAAGGAGCAATATGATTATTGTCAACAAGGAGATCAGAATGGCCAGTTAACTGCCTCCTATAGGTATATGGGTCAACTTTATTATGTAGTACAACTAGGTCATGAAAATCCAATATAGGTGTACCAGGTAGTATACTCACATTACTAACATTTCCCGACTGATGAATAATAATATCCATTGATGAATAAAAATCTGATGTTGTTCTAGACAAACCTTTTGTTTCATCTCCGAATTCTCCTTCTGGTTTCACTTTAGGCCTTCCTTTATTCCACTCCCATTTGTTCAGAAAATGCAATACTTCATTCTTGGACCAAAACTGACATTTCGTAATTGGGTCATGGTAATACAGCAAAACAAATAGCCCTGCAAGCCTAAAAAAGTATTGAAAAGGAAAATGCATTTCAAAATTGATTGTTTTTTCCTATACTTTATGAAAGCCCGCAGGACTCTGCATTGTGGATAATGTTCAATCTATGACTATGGGAATCTATTCAATTAACTATGCTTAAGCCTTGTAATCCTCAGATTTACTAAGAAAGAATTCAAAAGAAAAATGCATTTCAAAGATGACCATTATTTCATAAAAAATCATGAAATGGTCCTCAGATTTACTAGGAAAGAATTCAAAAGAAAAATGCATTTCAAAGATGACCATTATTTCATACAAATTCATGAAATGGTGGAGGATGTTCAATCTGTGACTAGGGGAATCTACTCAACCAAATATACTTAAAAGAAAAGCATTCAATCTAACAGTAGTAGAGCTGCAAAACCTTTCAAAATTTAGAATGGCTTAATTAATTCATACCAGAAGCAGTCCTTACACTCCAGAGATTATAGAGACCACTACCATCCATCACTTTTCTGAAAGTTTCCGAAAATCCTAGTTGATATTGGAAAATTTCGAACTTTCTTGGAAGAAAAAAAGTTTCCGAAAATCCTAGTTGATATTGGAAAATTTGTAACCCAAGGTTCCAAACCTTTCCGTAATGAAATAGGAATGACCCAAGGCAGTACCACTAAACATGCAAGATATCGTAGGGAAGCTGATGCTTTATATTCGGCCACTTCCAATTCGTGAATCGCTAACGAACCTGATTCACTCGTCAGTTCTGTCCGAAATCTAGACAA
>JASDQU010438769.1:47913-61127 GCA_032191745.1 Picea mariana | reverse complement strand
AGATTCAAGATTTTCAAGTTGGATTGGTATGAAATCTTCTTCAATAAGCCAATTATGAATTATCAAATCAAAATCTGAAGGCCATTCTTGGAGATGAAAGTCAAAACGGAATTTTTTGACTAGATTTGGTCGTTTTCAAGGGAAAAATGATAGGGATCAAATGACACATCATCCAACTCGATTTCTATCTTTAGGATAACAAGCCAAAGAGCCTTGGAAGGCTGATCTCCACATCATCAACTATTCAACACATTTTGAAGACTAGAATATAGGGATTTTCCTTATTCTAATGACCTTTTCCTACTACTCTGTATATACAGTTTCTGTTTACTGTTTTTAGAAAGATAGATCCACAGTTTTAGGATCTGATCATTACATTGTAAAGCTATAAAGCTACTAAAATAAGACAAAGGACGGGTTTGACTTTGGAGACTTTTTCATATTATGTACTCAAACTTCTCATTTTCATATTGAGTAATTCAAGCTTCTTTTGCCATAACTTGTTCAAATTTCATCTTCTTGTCTATTCTGTAATTGCACCTGGATATTATATTCATGTTGTTGTGCTTGTTTATGCCCGATAACTGTCATCTTATCACTGCATTCATAAGTTTAAACTTTGCAAGTATTCCTGTGATTATTGTAATTGGCCATTCATATATGCTTTATATGTGATTCTACTGATATAATAGTTATTTCTCCATACATCCCTTTATTTGTAAACTCTCTGAACATTTGTGGTTAAAATCCTTGTCCATCTAAATGTGTTCATGCATGTCTTGAGTGAGAAATGATTTAGTCCTCTGACATGATCCAAACCCACACTTATTATTGAGAAAACAGTTACCAAAAGATTAAGTTACTAGGCATCTCTGACTTACAGCCTAGGAGAGTTTCCTGGAGTGATAACAAATCCCATCGATGAGGTGAAATGGTGTAAAACCGGTGGCAATTTTGACTGTCGTGGGATAAGCCCATAATGCAGAAAACAACATATGATACCATTTGGTCTTATGTTTGTTGTTGGTATGTTGTAGCATGGTTTTGAGAACTTTGTTGACAATGTCGACCTGTCTATTGGACTTAGGTTAATATGGGGAGGCAAAATCATGGGAGAAGCCTAACTTTGAGGAGAGTTCTGCGAAGATCTCATTCTAAAAGTGTTTCCCGTGATCGAACACTGACTATAGTGGGACTCCAAATTGAGTAATTTCATGGTTGAATAAAAAATGTGTTGTTGTGTCAGTGGTATTGTTGAATGTGGGCATGGCTTTGGCCCATTTGGTAAAGTAATCAATGGCCACGAAAGTGTACTTGAGTCCATTACTGGATGAATGATGGAAATTCATGAAGTGTATGCCCCATTTATAGAAGGGATCGATGGTGATGACTGGATGTAGAAGAGTTGGTGGTGCTCATGCTTTGTTTGCATAGAGCTGGCATTTCTCGCATATCTTGACAGCGTAGATGTAGTCATGAAACAATGTGGGCCAGAAGTACCCTGCTCGAATGATTTTTTGGACAGTGGACATACCTGATAGGTGACCACCACAAGCGCCACTATGGAAATCATTCAATACTCTGTCATATTCATCGATGTTCAGACATCGACGAAGGATGGTGTTGACTCCACGTCGATAGAGAACGTCTTCGACGAGGAGATATCGAGGGGCCTGATGGAAAATCTGTCGATGATTGTCTCAAGATAGATGAGGCCCAAAATTCTATGTCCAAAGGTATATGAGAAGGTCGGCATACTAGGGGTCATTAGAGGGGATGAAGAAGAGGTGTTCGTCAGGAAAATCCATATTCACGGGGGAAGCTTTAGCATCCGAGGGAAAAGTTGTAATGAGTTCGGTGAGTACAATAACTTTCTTACTTTTGGGTGTTGAGAACTCTAATTCATATTCCTGGAGGATAATGATCCATCGGGAAAATTTTCCATTAATGTTTCGTCAACTAAGAAAGTACTGAATGGGGTTAGAGTCTGCTACTACCTTGGTAGTTCGAAGCGGGATATAATGGCACAGTTTTTGGATTGCGAAGACAATTGCTAAGGCTAGTTTCTCATCATGATTGTATTTCAAGGGTGGCCCTAAAATATTTTTACTAATGTAGTAAATGACATGTTCATGCCCATCATCTCCTAATTGGATGAGGAATCTTGCTACTGAGATGACTGAGGCTGACAAGTAAATGATGTAATCCCGATCATAGTTTGGAGGACTAATCAAAGTGGAATTGGATAGGGTAGATTTCAAATCATCAAAAGTTGCTTGAGCATGTTTGTCCCATCGGAATGGGATATCATATCAYAGTAGAAGGAGAAAACCATGTGCACAAATGGCGTAGTCTRGGACAAAGCRACGTAGAAAKTTGGCTTTGCATTGTAGGATTTGCAGTTGGCGTAAATTCCTCGGTGGTGGAATTTATGTGATAGCTTGGACCTTSAGGGGGTCCAATGTGATGTCATTTTGGGAAACAATGAACCCAAGGAGGCTTCTGACCGTGATGCAAAAGATGCACTTGAGGGGGTTCAAGCGGATATTATACTAGCGACATCATTGGAAAACAATGCGTAAGTCATCTAAATGTTGAGTTCACTTTTTGGATCAAGCAGTGAGGCCTTCCAAATAAGCAAGGATGATGTGAGAAAGATAATGGAAAACACAAGTCATGGCCCGTTGAAATGTAGGACCTACGTTCTTGAGTCCAAAAGGCATGACACGATAAGAAAAGGTACCCCAAGGGGTGGTAAACGCATTTTTATATTGATCTGTTGGATAGATTTGGATTTGACTGTAGTCAAAGAACCCATCCACAAAGGACAATGCCTCATGTTCGGCACAGTCATCGATAATCTGATCGATGAAAGGGGTAGGAAAGTTGTCTTTGGGACAAGCGTGGTTAAGATCGTAAAAGTTTGTGAAGAGGTGAATAGTGCCCTATTTTTTGTTAACGGGGATGGGGTTGGAGACCCATGAAGTGTACACAATGGGGTAAATGAAGCCAGTAGCACGTAACTTGTCAATTTCATCTTTGATAGCTGCTACTTTGGATCGGTGAAGGGGGCATTGCTTTTGACAATTTGGGGCGACATCTAGCCAAGTGTTGATATGATATTTGACTATAGATGGATCAAGGTCGGGCATCTCCATATATGAGCAGGAAAATATATCCCGATATTCCTCAAAGAGATCTTTGTAAGCAATGAGTTCTTTAGGGGAGCATGTGGTGCCAATGGTGATTTCTTCTATGATTCTCGATTTAATGGAGATGTCAATTTTGACGGCGGGGGAAATGTTGGCCATGTTTCCTTCTTCAAAATGATTGGGATCATGGATAGGGTTATTGAAATGGTCTATATTCCCTATAGGAATAAAATCCTTGGCTTCAATTACGCACATGGAGGCTTAGATAGGGGGGTCGAAGGCCTCATGTGAAATACAAATTTCTTGATGATGGATCACATTCCATGGGAAATATGGGGTAGTGAGTTATTCCAGGATATCTTCTTCGTAGTGAAAAATGAGAGAATAAGGGGATCCTAGTAGGTGACAAATGGGACTATCAGTGGGTAAGCATTACTATTCTCAAGGGGTGAAGATGCAAATGGGATATCATGTATAGGGTGTGAGGGCCCATTGGACTTAAAGTGGATGTCTCGATACTATGGAGGGTACCGCGTTTCCTTGGGGAAGGTCGACGAAACATATCGAATGTCGGTAAGGTGAGCCCTAGTAGGGGGTGGCTGAGAGGGATTTGGCCAAGATGTTTGGTGTACTGCAGCTAACGTTTGGAAAAATTGAGGTAGAGTTGGGAAATGATGAGTGTAGTGATCATACTCTAAACAGATGGTGCAAGAAAATTTGGTTCGCAAACCCTTATTATGTGTGGTTGAGGACTTTCTAGTAGAAGTGGATGTACATGGTAGAGTGGCGAGTAATGTGGTTGCTCACAGGAGCTTAATCAAATTGTGTAACTCGAGAAGAGTAGGACTTCTATTAGTGGGGTGTCCTTCTCTTTTGCATAGTGTGTAAGGAGGTTGAACTCAGGGAGGAAGTGGAGCTATGGGATCTTTCTTCTTTCATTGTCCCCCAACAATGGCATAGGTGTYAAMTATTGGGGGTGAGGGTGGTGTGGCAGGAGCTTGTAGTGGGATCTGCATCAGTATTCCCTCTATCAGAGGAGGGAGAGATGGTTGAGGAACCATTGCGAGTGGACAAAGATACCATACAGGGATGGAAAGCACCATGTTAGGAAGGGTAAGGGTCGCAACTACCTGGAATTCTTTGACTCCAGGTGGGGGGTAGAAGAAGGAAATTGGGTGATAGCTTGGGGGATTGTCTCCCAAACTGGGATTTTCCCCTAGAGGGGGGGGGGAATTGGGGATAAGTGGTGCAATGAGGTTCTCAAGGAATTATTGAGGTAATAGTTCTTCAACTGGTGGAAATCCGATGTGGGGAGGGCCCTCTGAGGGAGGGGTAGTGTCTCTGATATAGTTTCCATTAGAAGACACAACACACACTTGTGATGAAGGGGGCAGGAGAGGGGGTGCTCCATGATATTCCCCTATCAAGGATGGATCTTTAAAAATGTCAAGACCCATATCAATGATTGAATAAGCATCTGAGCTAGTGCGGACAAGGGGAAGGATTTTATCGATGTTGGCAGAATGGTTAGGTTCATAATGTGTAATTTGGTCAATGGTAACGATTTTCCCGTTGTGGGGTAACATCATCATACAAAACACATAAGAGGCCACCGCCCTCATAACACACATGTAGCTATGTTAGAACAAGATATTGTAATAAAGTGGGTCGCCAATAACTTCAATGTCAACGAGAAATTTTTTTCCCCCAAGTTCAGCGGGGACATTTTGGAAGAGCCCTTCAAGAGATGATGGTTGATTGTCATAAGCTCGTAAGGTGATGGCAGATGGTACTAGCTCAGGAGAGCTAATTTTTTTCCAAACTACTTTGGACATGATGCATGTGGATGCACCTTCATCGATCATAAATTGATGTACTGTGATGTTCCAAATCTTAACTAGTATCTGAAAAGATACCAAGGTGGTAAAGCGTGGTTCTCCACTATCTGGATCAAAGGTTATGAGTCTAGTATCAACTGGGTCGACTGCTCCCAAGGTGGAAAGAAAGGATTTTTGTTGAGTTGGGCAAGTTTGGAGGACCACCAATACAGACATGGCTATTGGATATTGTGCTAAGTCGTCGTCCGGACTGTAGTTATGTGTTTCCCTAGCATGAGGGTTATGGACATTCTGTCATAATGACATACAGGGTATACGAAGGTTTGGTTCAGTGTTAGGGTGTGGAATCATCAATGGTAGTCTAACTATAGTTGGAGTCATTTCTGAGGTGGTTGGGGTGGATTTGGGGGGAACACCATACTAGAAACCACGTGTTTGCAGAAGAATTTTCTCTTTGTTGGTAAGGAGGATGTTGTGATCAACTGGATTTCTGGTTGGAATGGGACCTGGGTTTTGATACTTCCCCATTTGGAGTGGAGCAACCTGTACCTCTTGTTGGGTATTAATCACACCTTGGTGTGGAGTAGGGTTTTGCAAACCAGTCGGAGGTGGTTGTTGCAAGTACTGTTGTGGGGTCTGTTTAGGAGCAGGCGATGTTGGAGGATGTTGCACATTCTTGGATTCTTTCATCCGTTTGAAGTCATCAATTTGGGGGAAATGGTGAGCATAATGTCCATACTCACCACAGAGAGCACAGGGGAAGTTTGTCCTGATATTGTTGTTGTTATTCCTTGGTCATTTGTTGTTTGTGTCCCCTTGGGGGTTTTGGTTGCCATGATTCTGGTTTCTCCCAATGGGATGGTTTTGTTGGGGGTTATTTCCTCCTGGTCTCGGGTTATTATTGTTTTGGTTTTTCCATTTATTCTTGGAATTATTCGGATGATGGGCCGGATTTTCCCTATTCGACTCTTCAAAATCCTGAAGTTGTTGAATGGGAGAGGGCTGAACAAAATTAACGTCGGCATGTAGGTGTTCTTGTGGAGGAGAAACTGGCTATGGGGGGCCATGAAATGGAAAATATGGATTTCTTTGGGGAGTTGATCCATATGGAATATAGGAAGTTGAAGTACCTCCACAATGTCTATGGTCAGATGTAGGGTTTGGGGGTGGACCCGCACTTGACTAAGGGACCGGATGCATCTGGGGTACCGGTGGGGGTCCCACCAACGACTTAGGGGGAAAAACATGGTAGGATTGTTGGTAAGTGGGGGTGAGGGTAATAATATGGACCGAAATAGGGTTTTGAATACTGAGGTGCACCAAAAATAGGTGGCATTTGGTTGTAAGGGTTGTGGTGCGTCATGGAACCAATCAACACGTCTGCAGCATGGGACATCCCAGGTTTGTCCTAGCCAAGTGGTATGGGTCTGGGTGCATCAGGTAACACTATGTACAAGTAACCTGATTGAGCATAGATGAGGTCAAATTGTTGATCCTTTTTTATGGCCTCCTCTTCTGACTTAGGAAAGGTGGATGCTACATCCTTGGCAATAACAAAGAAAAGTGATTTGAGAAACCAATCAAGACATTGTTCTTTGGTGGTTTCTTCTTTGCACAAACTACAACATCGATGCCATTCATGGATGTGATCAAATATATGGATAGTAGTAGTTTGTTTGAAATTCGAGAGAATTTCTAAGCCAATATCATGACGAACTAGTAGTTGGAAAAAGGACAAAAATGCCTTGGCCAAAGATTGAAAGGTCACATGGTGTTAGCACATTAACTTGTCAAATCCTTAGGAGTTGTGGTTTATACCTTAAGTCTACAAATTTTGTCTGTCTCTCCTCCTTTTGCAGACCCGATCATAAGTTTTCTCTCTCAGCTTATAGTTTTCTTCTGTTTTCCCTCATCCATTTGATCGACCTGTTTTTCCTTGGTAGCTTTCCCGATAAATATCAGCCATGAACCTCTCTGTTTTCCATAAAATCAATCACATCTCTCTTTGCCTATGTCGTTGATCCTTTTGTTTTCTTAGGCCCCACAGTCATCCAAGTAATTGTTTACAGGTCATAGAAATGAGCACCAGGTGCAACACATGAAGTGGTTTGATGTGGTCTCAAATCAAGCGAGCGGAGAAGGAGCAGTTTTTCGCAGTTTCACAAGATAGAGCGGTCAAGAAGAAAAGTCATCGGATATCATGAAACACGAAGTCGTGAAATGATCTAGGCCATCCGATCGTGAAGAGCCGAGGGTCGTTGATCTAACACCGACATTTTTTCAAAGGATCGAGAATTGGGAGTTTGGGGTTCTTGCCGTTAAGGTGCATCCATAGATCGATATCTCGGGACTTGAAAAGCTGATGGTTTCAATTTGATCCATTCAAATTAAGTGATGCGTGGCACCATATCAACAGGATCATGATTTTGCAGATTGAGTTTCAGAATTGGAACATGGTGCGAGAGCCCCGGAACGCGAAATTGTGAAACGTTCGAGAACTGAGCCTGTGGTCTCCGCACGTGATCACATGAGAAGAAAGTCTACGAATAGGGGCCAACGCTCATCGCTAGCCAACATTTCATTTCATCAGGGAAAAGATTGTGGACATCCATTTTGAAGTAAGATCAATTGTCGATCTCAAAGGTCGTTTCGTGATTTCGGGCATCGCGATGTTGAAATCAAGTTGGAGTGAATACTCCCGAAAGGCAAAGTCCTGACAACACCTTTGGACGAAATCTCCAGGTTGTGGCATGAGGTCACATGCAATATTGGAGTGATAGAGGGGAGTTGCACCAAACGCCGAGGGCGCCTTTGTTGAATGAAAAAGTAAGATAGCATGGCCTGAGGCACCAAGGTCATTTTGAGGAAGTCATGGGAACCGCCTAAAGAATTCATGGGTGTCAGGTTGCTTCTTGATCCCAATGAAAGTAGTTAATGGAAATGGGGGGAGGTAGTTGAAACCTCGTTTCACCCCGTAAATGGAAAGCATGGAAAAGTTAGCCGTGGAGGTAGACTATCAACCCAAGGTCCCCCCGTCAATGGATTCTTTTGCAAATCCCATACCGATCTAAGATCTCGTCTAATAGAAGAGTGCAAGTGCAGTCTGACAGAGGAATATGCAGACGCCAAGCCTTGAATACAGTTACCAGAGCGTGCTTCTATAGGGGGGCGAGTTGATTTGAGTATATATACTTAGTTTTTATATTTTGTAAAAGTTGATGGTAGATGAAAGTTCTTGTATGGTAAAGTTTTAATGAAGCTACTAGTTCCTAGTTATGTGTTGTAGCTTGAGACTTCTTTTTCAATAATAGTCATCCTTCTTATTCCATCTTATCTGCCTCTATTACTGAGAGAGTTCATGAATGATTGATTCACATGGATTGTTGTGACTGTATTATGTTGAATGTTCGAATGTAATGTTGTTATGATTTCTTTCAGCATTCTTGAGATTTGAATCCAAGAGGACCTTGTGTTTAAGTTTTTCTTCCTTACGCTGTTGGAAAACCTTATGCTCACAATAGACCTCTACATTTTCCTCTTTGAAGTATTCCTCCTACTCACCCTTACTACAACCTACTAACTAAAGTTAAACCAAGACCTCACCTTCTTGTTCATATCACTCCAGTTTTTTGAGTTAATGATGATATTTTCTTGAGATTGCACCCATTTGAACCCTTTATAACCAACCTATGACACATAAATATAATGGGTATCGGGCTCACCTCTGCAACAATCCAGAGGTGACGTCCGGTGCTAACACATGGGACCCTGATTTTTCTTCCACATACCATTTGGCTGAGGAACCCATGAGAGTTCGTTGAAACAACCTTAAGCGGATGGAATCATCCATGATGTTGTTTTAAGAGCACCATAAGTGTAAGGTAATAACATGGTTGGAGGGATCATCCCCTAGTTTTCCTTCAAACTTTGGAATATCTAAAGGTAGTTTGGTAGGCATATTGGGCCAAGTGGGATCATGAAAAATGGGATCATTTGTGAGTTTGGTTAAATCAGGAATGTTGAGTGATGCCAAGTATGGCATATGGATATTTGGTGGAGGATTAGTTCCAACCATCGTGTGAGCAGGTAGTGGACTTGTCCCTTGAGAGGGATTTGGTGGGGTTGTACTTCTCCCTTGAGAACAATTTCCTCCCCTGCCTCCTTATGAAGGAGAACTAGTGAATGGATGGCCTTGGTAATTGCACCCAAGAAAAGTGGAACCAAGTAATTCTTATCCAAAAATAGTATCACTCACGGGGGTGTGAGATGGTTGATTTGGTGAGTTGGCAATACTAGGGACTCCTCCGAGAATAGGGGGAAGATTCTGGAATCGTATGAAACGACGGGGATTCTGTGGGTCCCCTATGGTTTTTGGATAGCAAAGTGAATGTGTGCAAATGGTGACAAGAGATAAATAAATGAACAAGATATTTGTATAATTTGGACCTTCACAAGATAGTGTAACTCACAATTGCATGTAATCAAATGAGCATCATACATAAATCAACTATAAATAAGAAAACATATGGATAGGTGGATTTTGTCCACGTGGGCGATAAAAAATAAAAACAAATGCTCGTTTCCTAAAATATGTATCGTCCTTCCTCACAAATATCACTATGCCTTCCAAAATCATTCAACAGTGGGGTGTGAAGCCACTGGAAGAGGAACTAGTGAAGGTTGAAATAATCAGTTATAATTAGGGGTAGAGGGTGCATATCTTGAAAGAGCTGGAGATAGTTCCCAATATCCACACAAAATATGATCAAGGTGTGATTGCATACCACAATTGCCACTTGGGTAGATGTCCTATTTTTGGTCACTAGGTACCTCGGTCAAAGTGCGGCATTTAGTTTTTCAGCCTAAAAAATGGGTCACAGGATGGATGCCCTTCCAAGAGTTGGGTGACTCAAGGRGGGATGCGCAGAACAACCAGACCTTGGCCTTCAACCCTWCATGGGTATCTCCCTGCCTTATGGTGTAGGAACACTTGACTTGGAGGATTTTGAAAGTTCCCTATTTCTCAACTTCTATGTTTGMAAATGTGAGAACCAGATAATGGGGGGTTATTTGGATGCCTACCCYCGAGATCCTACCTAGACTAAAAAAAATMTTTTGGCACCTCCTGTGGAGAAAGACTTAGTGAGTTTCTAGAAAAAAATTGAATGCGGTGGGTTGAGAGATTGKGGGTGTGAACCAATCTCATTTSAATTAATGGGTTTGGATAATTTCCAAAGAAGTAGTGGTACGTTTCAGAATTCCTTTGGAGAAAACCTACTTCAACCTCCACTATTCAAAATAGAAATTATGTGTGTGGGGAGTGACTTTGTGTGCAAGTGATAAMGTGTGCCATGTTTTTAATAAGTTAGGTGTGAGATTGCATCATGTGGACTTCCGATGGTCCATACAAATATTTTTTACCTAGCTTACTACGTGTCATTGGTACAACCTTGMAGAATTTAAAAATCCCTAAATAACTAGAAATGTGGACATATGAGTCCTTTACAAATCCTTTAAACTCCCTAAATGTTGTTTACACTAAGAAAGATTTGAAACTATCCTAGATTGGAAGCAAGTGGGAATGTATGGGCCCATTACTTTGATCTTTAAACTTCACTAGATTGTGATGTAAACTAAGAAAGCAATTTTAAGAAACTATCCTGAGTTTGCAACATGTGGACATGTATGGGCTCTTACAAAACTTTAATATGATTTCAAAAAACTAAGAGGAACCCTAGGGGGGCTTTGTCCTCTCCTAAATATTTTTGTTAAGGGAGATGAAATGGCCCTTTAACCACCTTTATGATTCTCAAGATCACACTAGGGTGTGAGATAAGAGCATACTTGAGGGTCAAAATTAACTTCTAGTCCCAATGTAAGTGATTTATTTATGATAGAAATAATCTCAACTTAAAATTTTACAAGCCAAACAAGCCATCCATGTGGCAACCAAAGAGAAAGAGGAGAATATTGGTTCTTTTTAACCCCTAAGTTCCTATGTTTATCTAACCTTTCATATGGGAAAGGACTCTAAGTGGAGTGCAGGTGCCTTACAAAGTGCATGAAAGAAAAAACCTGAAGGCTAGGGGCTTTCAAATCATCATAAAAACCCTTACAATTTTGAAAAACTCGAGATATGTGTGGGATAGAATTATGATGGGTGCATAGAGGGCGCACAATGCATAGTGTAAAGAGACATGTTTCGCGCACAGTGCACGTTTGTGGGAAGGAAAGTCCATGCACTTCCTGTCACACATTGGGGGAGAAATTTTTGAGTGAAATACTCCTTCCCCGGCTCTAAATTTTCCCTTTGGCAGGTTGGGCTTGGTCAGTTTTCATACCTGCAAAACAAATTGATCAAAAATAAGTTCTCTCTAAGATCAAATAGGGTGTAATTTGATACCGATCTCCAGTATGGTCACCAATTTGTTGTGTTGGTTTTGTCACTTGGGTGAACAATACAACAACACTTGCATGTCTAGATGAGCCTGATAGACAAGAAAAAAGTTTGTGAGTGGGTTAAACAATCCAAACACATGTATAAACAAAGAAATAAACTAAAACAACTAAGAAATAAAAGTTAGAAAGCATGAGAAACTTAGAACCATGAAAATCAACCAATGACCAACATAATACTACCAATGGATCAATAGATTAGTAGGCAAGACACCATAGAGAAAAATAGGCACTTATGAGTCCCCTCTTCCTCCTTGGGAGGGCTCTTGAGTTCCCTAATGGAGAGATCTTCATACAATGGAAGAAATGGAAAATGGTGAAGAACAAAAATTTCTATTCCCTCAACAGGTGAGTGGAATGGCCTATTGCAATGATGCTTGAAGGCTCCAAAGAGAAAAGAGGATTCTCAAGGGAGAATTCTTGCAGCATAACAATACAATGAAGATCTTAGTTTCTTAGTGCACAAATGGCTCTTATTTATAGCATTCATGCATGGAAAAATGTAATTGGTTTGTAGTGTGAACAAAGGGCCTTTTAGGGCACCCTCTAGTCCTTGACCATCCCCCCATTCAGATTTTTCTTAGATATGAGGGTCAAATCATGTTGGGGCTTGGTCCATAAGTGGTTGAGGGGCTGACAAGATCCATAAATGTGTTGTTCATATAAGTGTGTGGATTTTTTCGTACACATTTGCCCACTTGCCGCATTGTACACTCTAAGGGTTGTGTTGGCTCGTGCACATTGTGCATTGTGCATGTGCTTCCTTTGGTGAATCAGCGCATGTAAATTTTTGACCCAATTGTATAGTTTTTTCCTTTTTGAATGCATTTCAGTTTTGTAGGTGGACTAATTGTTGTTGGCATTGATGTGTTTCTTTAACCATTTATGTGCAATGTTGTGGACGATTTTTCAGTGATAACACCCGACACATGCTAAATTCCAACTGATGTGGGCATTCTTCTCCACCATCCTCTATTGAGACTCCCAGTCTCTCTCACGCCACTGAACTGGCATCCTATTACACTAATCTGTAACCTGCAATCAATCCAATAGGTATGTATTAGTTTTCATCATCTACAAAAACTCCACAAAGAAACCCAAAAAACAATTTTTTCCCACGCATATGTTTCCTTAACAGCCGCACTCTACAGCGTGACTGTTCGGTTAACAATCACGCACATCAGTGTGATTGTTTGCCTAACTGTTTTCTGTCAACCGTGTGACTAAAACCCAAACAGATGCGCACATATGTGTGATGTTTCATATAAAAAATGCACATATGTGCACGAGTGTCCTTCCAACAATTGCACACATCTGTGCGGCTATTATTCCAATAACCGTGCCCAACCCACACCTTGGACTGCATAGCTGAAATTTATATCCCCATGCACGTGTGCACACAAGCGATTGATACACCTACATATTGTTCACAACTATATTAATTATTTCCACACATATATGCATGGGAATCTAAACATTCCCCACACAGTCCTACCTCCCTAACCCTAAAAAGACCGTACAACCCCCTGTTAGAAAAAACAGGACCGCGGAGCAATAAAATAAAACAAATGCAGAAACAAAACACAGAAGACGCACAATACAAGAGAGACACAGATTTACGTGGTTCACCCAGTGTGGGCTACGTCCACCAGAGAAATTGCCAGGTCCTTCCTTTATTATTATCCAGCAAAATGAAGGGATAAAACCTACAGCAAAACCCGCTGTAACTTCCTCTTCTTTCTCTCACAGTCTCCTCGCTCAGAATACA
>JASDQU010438769.1:34319-46551 GCA_032191745.1 Picea mariana | reverse complement strand
AACAACCTATGTCGCCCTTGGTCAGGGAATTTTACTTTCATATCCACCTCTACAAGACATTGTACCATGGCCAAATTCTTTCCCATTGCAGACATCCATACCCCACATTTCGACCTATATTACATATCCTGGCAGTCTCACCCATCCAGCCTAGTTTTACCCCATATCTGGTCATCCCCCTGACACTAAATCGTGTTTTGCGATTGTTGCCATCCAGCCACACACCCCAACCAAGGGTCGTTCTTGAATTCCCTATATTCTAGACATAGTTCATGATTATCAACCCATTCACCATCACCAATACAGTTTCTGACACCATTTTGAACAATCAATGTCAAGAAACTCTTTGCTTCTTGCAGTCACGCCTCCTTCCCTATCGACATCAACACAATGTTCCCAAAAGGTGGAAGTATCTTGGCTCTCATCCCACTATTAATGAGTAGTCTCAAATGATGCAGAAAGAGGCCTCATTGCTTTTTGATGTCATTGACCCCCATAATATTCGACTCCAACAAGTTTCATGTTACGGTGGGTCTTACTATGCAAACATTGTAGTTTTTAGTCACATCCAAAGACCTCTGAATTTGATAGGCCATCATTGCTTATGATTTGTTCATACCTCGATTCAGAGTCGGTTCAGTCATTCAAACTGTCATCTCTTGTTCTTTTTTACGCCCCCAAGGGTGCTACAGTTATCTACTTTGTCAATAGTTTTAGCTACTGATATCCCTTTATGGTTTCATGACACAAGCATAGGGCATGCCCGCCTCGTTTGTACACAATTTTATTTTTCTAGAGAATACYTAATACAGATATTTTTTCTCTCCTYTCCCTCCAACATATTTCTCTCATCATCCCTCATTACAAAGTTCTTTTKTKCTTTTATACAATGACATCATCACCAAAAGAAACGATGATGTATTTTGGCTATACGTATGATCCTAACCTCATACATCGGGGGGCATATTTTGTTACCGAAAAATTGATAACCACAAACATAGGCAATGTATAAAGAAACAAACARCACAAGCATGACATACTACCAATGATTATTGRWGGATTACACTCAGTTTGGAAAGATAAGCAAAAAACTATACAAAAGTGGTTATGAAGTTTCGTGCATATTCAACACTTTCAGCATGCRCACATTTGTGCGGGCTAACATGGCATATAGCGTGYACAGTGTGTGAACCGTGTGACTGACAGACAGAAAAACCGTGTGGATGTGGAAACAATGCATCGATTATTTTGGTCGAGCCTTAATCACTTTTGGGATGGGGTGGATCTCCCCCATACCCAAAATTTCCCCCAAATTCCTCCTTGGGATCACTTAAAGGGATGAGAGGTACCTACAAAGGCCTCCCATTCACATTGGAAACTAGTTTGGAAAATGCTTTCCATTCTCCTATAAATAAAGGGCCATTGCATGCAAAAAAGAAGAAGCAATTTGAGTATTGCTATGTTGTTCAATTTGTCTTTCAGAAACCATCTTTCTTCTAGAACTCTTTGAGCATTCATAGCAAGTGTTGCACCTCTCTCCTCTTGAGAAGTTCAACTATCAATTATTCACCATTGTATTTTCATTTTCAGCCATTGTTAGAAGAGAGAAAGCTTTGTATTTGGGGACTCAAGAGCCTTCCCAAGGAGGAAGAGGACTCATAAGTTCTCATATTTCTCCAAGGTGTTATCAATTCGAAGATCAATCTCATTTGGTAGTTATTCCTTGTGTCTCTTTCTTGCATCAATTTTAGTTGTTACATGCTTAGTTTAGTTTTATTTTCTTTGTTGTTCATTCCTTGTTTTCTACTTAATTGAGCCACTAATCAACTAACAAATTGTTGTGTTGTCTTGCTAGCCTAACTAGATAGTTAAGGGAAATCTTTTTGGTAACCCAAGTGACAAAAAAAACCCATCAAACTCGACTATGAAATTTTTTTTTATAGCTAAGCAAATCCACTAATTAATAATAATGCTTATGGATATGGATCATAGATTAACAATTTACACTAAATCGATTATCCTAAAAATAATATATGATATAACACTTATTTTATATTTATATTAGAATAATTAGCCATCATAAAAAAATCAAAATGAAAAATTAAAAAGAAAAAATAAATCTTAACACAAAGTGAAATAAAATACAGATATATATGGCATCAAATTGAAATATATTAAAAAAAAATAAATTTATTTTATTAAATATTTCTTATTTTCAATTAAACAAATTTAACATCATAGAACATAAATTATATATCTCTAAATTTAAGATTATGGATCATAAATCTCTCAATATGGGAGAGGATTTATGAGTTGAGCATGGTCCAATAATTATGGAGGAAGTTGTGGAAGTCGACCCTAGATAAATTTAAAATTATTTTTTTTTGGAAATTAGTTATGACAAATTGTTCATGAAAGTGTTTTTTATGTGAATGCATTTTCATTACATGTCATATTAATCATGTTATTGAATATTTATATGCTTTTAAAATAAAAGTTGACTTCAACATTTTGAAATAAAGTAAATATTTCAAATTTTAAATTCTATTTTAAATCACATATAGTTTATGAAAAGTTACCATTCAATCACAAATGTATTCAATTATTAATCATTATTTTGGAGTTTTTTTAAATAAAGTAAATATTTCAAATTTTAAATTCTATTTTAAATCTGACAAGTCATCATTCAACCACTAATGTATTCAATTATCAATCATTACTTTGAAGTTTAAAATGAGTTATTTTACACTTTGAAAAATTCATGGCACCATTTTTTAACACATCATACATTAAGAGGAAATATGGAAGTAAGGAACGTGTTAATGCATATATGGTCAAATTTGGAAGTCTAAAGTGAATCCATGTAAAAAGTACATAACTCTAATGTTTGGGTGCAGATATACCTGGTCCTCTCCCCAAGCTCTTGTTAAAAAAAAGAAAACTCATTACACCAAAATTCACCATAAAAGTAATATTCTTTTATATTTTTTACTCTAATCCATCTTTCTAAAATATTTATGACATATATTGCAGTCTATGTTACTACTTCTATTGCTATTGCTATTGTTTTGTTTACTCTCTTGATTTTCTAGCACCATTGAACAACCCCACAATCTTATTTTTTGAAGTCTTTTCATATTCAAAAAACTCCTTGGCAACATCCTTAATGCTTAGTATAACATGATGGTAAATATTTGAAGTGAAGGCATTGCACTTTAACTCTTTCAAATTCTTTTGTAAAATTATTGAAAATATTTCCAAGAAAGAAAATGCTCCCTTTTACCAAGTTCTTTAAAAAACTTTTTTAATTTAAAACAATTTATGATTTTTATTTTTCTTAAATTTATATAAATCTGAAAGTTCTTCCAACTCTCTCTGTATCCCTACCAACCCCAGGCATACCAACTGTTTCAAACAGCCCAGACTCTCGGGCAATGACCGGAGGGACGTCCCATTCAAAAACAAAATCTTAAAGGAGATCATACTCCTAATCACTTTTCTTGTAATCTCTCTGAGAATTGGATTTCCAGCAAACATCAATGAGGAGATTTCCGGAGCTCGCAACGACTCCGGAAGCGATCTCAATTTGTTGTAGTTCAAGAAAACTCGAGAGCGCCCTGGACGTTTATTTTCAGTCAACGCTGTCAAACCCCTAGTGGCTTTTCTGAGTGCTATATCACACATAAAATGAGCAGACAATTGCAGGTTTAGAGCAGGGCCTCATTGAGAAGTCATGGTCAATTTTGAGCGTATGGTCAAAGGTGTGAATAATAATGAAAAAGAAAACGTTTGGAATAGTAGACTTTGCAATAACTAACCAATAGCTGTAGCGAACTGACCATCGATATAAAAAATGTCATAATGAAGAGGGTGGGATTTGAAACCTTCCGCCTTCGACAAGAAAATCCACATGAATTGCACATTCATAAAGTACAAATAATTTCGGTCAAAAAATCTTTCTAAAAGATAGAACATTTAGTCAACACCTTAAAATATTTCTTAATATAAATAAAAGAATATAACATTTTTATGTAATGATTAGATGAATGAAAATATATATTTAAAAATAAATAAAAAATTTATAGTGGTAGAAGTTATTTTAAAAACTCTATAAAATAGATATTTATTATTGTTTTTACATTAACTTGTTTCATAGAAAATGAGGTGAAAGATAAACACCTAAGCATATATACCTAACAACCAATCAATTATTACACATCTTACATAGAATGTGAAAAAAGCTAAACAAACAAGCTTAACTCACAACCAATCAATTATTATGTTAGTAAGAAATCTCATCGGTTTATGAATGTCCCTATTGATAATAATATACACTTTAAAATATTTCTTAATATAAATAAAAGAGAATAACATTTTTATGTAATGATTTGGTGAATGAAAATATATATTTAAAAAAAAATAATTATAGTGGTAGAATTTATTTTAAAAACCTTATAAAATAGATATTTATTATTACTTTTACATGAACTTGTTTCATAGAGAATGAGGTGAAGGCTAAACAAGTCAGCATATTTACCTAACAACCAATCAATTATTACACATCTTACATAGAATGTGAAAAAAACTAAACAAACAAGCTTAACTCACAACCAATCAATTATTATGTTATTATGAAATCTCACTCCCTTGTGAATGCCCCTATTGATAATAATATACACCTTAAAATATTTCTTAATATAAATAAAAGAGTATAACATTTTTATGTAATGATTAGGTGAATGAAAATATATATTTAAAAAAAAATAAAAAATAAAAAATTATAGTGGTAGAATTTATTTTTAAAACCCTATAAAATAGATATTTATTATTATTTTTACATGAACTTGTTTCATATAAAATGAGATGAAGGCTAAACAAGTCAGCATATTTACCTAACAATCAATCAATTATTACACATATTACATAGAATGTGAAAAAAGCTAAACAAACAAGCTTAACTCACAACCAATCAATTATTATATTAGTAAGAAATCTCACTCCCTTGTGAATGCCCCTATTGATAATAATATACACCTTAAGATATTTCTTAATATAACATTTTTATGTAATGATTAGGTGAATGAAAATATATATTTAAAATAATAATAATAATTTTATAGTGGTAGAAGTTATTTTAAAAATCCTATAAAACAGATATTTATTATTGTTTTTACATGAACTTGTTTCATAGAGAATGAGGTGAAGGCTAAACAAGTAAGCATATTTACCTAACAACTAATCAATTATTAGGTTAGTAAGAAATCTCACTGGCTTGTGAATGCCCTTATTAATAATAATATTAAAACAAGTATTTAATATATATAAAATTATTTTAAGCAATTAAATTAAAAGTGATTGATATATGACCATAAATTTCATCACTATTTTTTTACTTTAAAATCATATCAAATCTGAATTTTAAAAATGAAAAAAAAAAATTCACAAATTTTGACATTTAAATTTCATACCTCCATTTTCATATAAACAATTTAATAACACTTTTTCTAAAATCTAAATCTACAATTTTCAAATTTGTAAAAGTATCCTCTCTCTATATATATAACTTATTTCTCAATCCACCACATTAATTTAATTTTGTTAAAACACACCAAACAAGTACCTTGATTTTGACTTATATGCAACACTCCTATAAAAAAAAATTTAATTCCTTTTACTAACTACCAATTCCATCCTTCATGTCAAATAAACTTTAACTTACACGCAATATTCCAATCAAAGACAATAAACTCTTTGTATTAGCTAATAATATCCATATCAAATTAATAATATCCATATCAAATAAATAATTTAATTATTTAGAATTTTAAAATAAATATTTTAATAAAAACAATTAAATTTTGAATATGAAAGTTTAAACATTATAATTTTAAAATAAATAATTTAATTATTTAAAAATTTTAAATAAATATAATAATACAATATTTTAATCAAACCAATAAAATTTTGAATGTGATTTAGACATCATAATGTTAGAAAAACTTTTGAATTAAAATACTTCACATACTCCACAATTTTAATTCAAAACTTGTTCGAATACAAGAAAATATTTTCATTAACTATGCATAAAATAAATTAATTCAAAACTTGTTCGAGTACAATAAAATATTTTTGTTAATTATTCATAAAATAAATAATTCAATTATTTTTTTAATTTTTTAAATAAAAATAATACAATCTTTTTCTAAGTATCCATATCCCTATACTTCACCCAATTAATTTTCTAAACATTTTTTTATGAAAGCAAGACACAAGTATTCAAAGTTAATTCAAAATCCAAATTTAATAAAAATCATTATAATAAAGAATGAAAATGGGATTTTGATGTAAGAAAAATTAAGTAGTTTGGATTTTGAAAGATTGAAAACAAAAGTTTCATTTTCACTACACAGTTACTTACCAACTACCAATTTCCATGTCAATTCTAATGATCTTAAGCTCTATCTTTTTGGATCGGGAAGACTTCACCTAATGAAATCCCCATAACATTTGAAGTTTATTTGATGTAGGACTCTAGTTAATGTAGGACTCACTTTTGTGATTACATAAATTGATTTAATAAAAAGTTATAATAATAAACAACCAAGGAGAGATTGAGATACAAATAATTAATGAAATGGATGTTGAAATTTTTTTAAATAAAATAGTTTGGGTTTTGAAAGATGGAAAATAGTTTAATATAAAATAATGAAGAGTTGCAAAAAAGAAAATAACAAAAAGTAAATAAAATAGTTTGGATTTTGAAAGATGGAAAAAAGTTAATATGAAATAATGAAGGGTTCAAAGAAGGAAAAGGAAAATAACAAATGAGATGTAGATTATTTTGGGATATTTAAAGGCTTTTGCTCATTTATATATGTATGAAGCTTTGATTATATTAATAAATTATTTTGATTTGGTAATTAAGGTTATTTTTTTTTATGAATAATTGATTAATGAAATTTTGAATGTTGATAATTGGATTAGTTGGCAATTTGAATTTATTAGAAATTATAGTAATTTGGGGATGTTGAATCTCAAAAGTGACCTATAAATAGAAATTCAAAGTATGAGTAAAGAGAGTTTTGGTCCTTGAAAGTTGTTGCAATGGCATGTGGTTTGTAGTGTATGGTGGTTTGTAGTGTATGGGTTTTTGTATTCAAAGAACATTGTAACACATGGAAACATGGTCCCCCCAAAGAATAATTCAGTGCAGAGACTTGTTTAAATTGATTTATGTTATTGCTGTAATCAAGAGAAATAATAGACCTTTTTTAATTTTATTAAAGTATTATTTTTTAATTTCCTTGCTATTACTACAATCATGGGTGTGTTTTCGTATTTTTGTTGTGTAACTTAACTTTTATTGCAAGCTTTGGGCTTACACCAGGAAAGGAATAACTAATAGTAGATTGGGACTTAGAGTGAGGGTAAGTCTAACATGGGTGGATTGATTTATGGAAGACTTGTCAATTTGAGTGCCAGAGTGACCATTATTATAGAAATATTTCCTAGGGTGAGTTGAATTTCATGTTCAATATCCCTAGTGACTAAGGTGTCAAGGACAATAGATTTTTGAGCGGGGATCCTAGACCTTATTATAGATAAAAACATAATACTATAATCCTTTTTCCAATGATAGATGTTATTATCTCTACATAGACAATTATCTATGTACTAATGATGTAAAGCATATTGTGGTATAATATTTTATTAAGGCTCTATGTGATGAGGAAAACCTAGGGATAGACATACGGGCACACATAGAAATATGTTTGGATGGCTCAGCCTAGGAATAGACTTTCCAAACCTAGAAGATATTGTGATATCCCCAATAGAGCTTAGGCTAGGATATGGTGTTTATTGTGCAATTTATGTTTTCTCTAGTTGTGTGTTTTTGTCAAATACTTTTCATACAATGTTTTGGGTTGATTGACAATTTTTCACAAACATTTTGCATGTATTCACAAAATGGACATTTTTTCAAACATAGTGCACTCATCCAAAATACACATGAAATAAAAGAGACAATATTAGAATTTTTATTATGGATGAGAACCCCAACACAATACAATATATATTGGTTGTTATAATAGAAACAATACATTAATGAACAAAAAAAAAAACAACACCAAAACCTAAACCATGCAAATGCCTCCTCCTGTAGGTGATGCGTCCCTCTCCAATGGTTTTCCAAGTCTCCAAACCCCAAAAAGGTGTTGTCATCCTAATACAATCCTCCATGCTATGAAAATGAGGCACTCAACCCACCTCTAGCCTTCATCGCTCAACCCCAAGAGCTCATGACTTCCTAAGCCCTTCTCAGCCTGCTATAACCCTCGTGACACTCCTCTAGTGCCTCCACAAAAATCCAATCCACATGGCCTGTAATGGGAATGAAAAAAACCTCCTAGGAAACCCTCCAGTGAGTCTCCCAAGCCCCACAGATCTCCATGATTAAGGTGGACATTGGTGGCCACCCACCTATTCCAACTGGCTTCTCTTGACAGTTTTTAGTTCAACACGTTCTTTTGTACTTCTTTGTAATTGTGGGTTCTGCACTTACGGGGTTGTCTAAAGCCCTACACATCTTCCAGGTGGATAGTGGTGGTCGCCCACCTAATCCAACTGGATTATTTTGGTAGTTTTCATGTCAACACATCTTTCTGTACTTCCAGGGCCATTTTGGGGCCCTAAACAATGTTTTTTTTTTTTTTTGTCTTGCCACAGTCAAATTATATACGAGTCATATTTTGATAGCATAATGTGTAGTTCTCAAAAATACCTTTCCAACGAGCCATTGTGTGCCTAAAACAGAGATCGTGTGTAAAAGTTACAACCACGGGAAATTGAGGTACCAATTTACCCAGTGGGGCCCACTAACTTTTGGCGTTTCATCTCCTAGGGTTAGGTTTTTGGATGTATAGGGATTTGGCATTCATGAGTAATGTTAAAAATTATTCTGGAGCCTCGTTGTAATCATTCTTCTTATATGGATGCATGTAGCATCCACAACTCTTCTCAGAGATAGCTACCACCATTTGAGCAAGTTGTTTTCAATTTTGCAGTTTTACAGTTTCAACCTATTTAATTTATTCAATAGAAGTTATTGTTCACTGGATATTTGTTGTTGTTATTCGTATATTTGTGTTATTGTATTCAGTATGTTAGTCAATTTTCTCTTCTCATAAATTCAGATTAGTGGTATCAGAGCGGTTTTCTCTTCATTTATTTTTCTTCATGCATGTCCCCAACAAGATTTGGGTACAAGAGGTTGGGACTCGAACCAGTTAAGCCTTTGCAATATTGGTCATGCCAAGATTGACAACAACCCATGGGGGAGGAAAATAAATATGATGGATCAGGAGATCATTTTAAAATGTTTCTCGAGGAATCCCTTGCGCGACAAAGGAACAAAATGATGAACAAATTTGCACAGATCCTTTGGTAGATGCCCACAAGAGAAGCATCTTCATCAAGCGGCCATGCAACCCCCTTCAAGGTACAGGTAAATTTTGATATTCCATTATTTGAAGGACTGATAGATGCGGATGTTGTACATAAATGGTTGAATCTTCTCTAAGGGTATTTTTCGGTCCACAATTTTTCCAATAGGGAAAATATTACTTTTGCACTCNCATTGTGTGCCTAAAACAGAGATCGTGTGTAAAAGTTACAACCCCGGGAAATTGAGGTACCAATTTACCCAGTGGGGCCCACTAACTTTTGGTGTTTCATCTCCTAGGGTTAGGTTTTTGGATGTATAGGGATTTGGCATTCATGAGTAATGTTAAAAATTATTCTGGAGCCTCGTTGTAATCATTCTTCTTAGATGGATGCATGTAGCATCCACAACTCTTCTCAGAGATAGCTACCACCATTTGAGCAAGTTGTTTTCAATTTTGCAGTTTTACAGTTTCAACCTATTTAATTTATTCAATAGAAGTTATTGTTCACTGCATATTTGTTGTTGTTATTCTTATATTTGTGTTATTGTATTCAGTATGTTAGTCAGTTTTCTCTTCTCATAAATTCGGATTAGTGGTATCAGAGCGGTTTTCTCTTCATTTATTTTTCTTCATGCATGTCCCCAACAAGATTTGGGTACAAGAGGCTGGGACTCGAACCAGTTAAGCCTTTGCAATATTGGTCATGCCGAGATTGACAACAACCCATGGGGGAGGAAAATAAATATGATGGATCAGGAGATCATTTTAAAATGTTTCTCGAGGAATCCCTTGCGCGACAAAAGAAACAAAATGATGAACAAATTTGCACAGATCCTTTGGCAGATGCCCACAAGAGAAGCATATTCATCAAGCGGCCATGCAACCCCCTTCAAGGTACAGGTAAATTTTGATATTCCATTATTTGAAGGACTGATAGATGCGGATGTTGTACATAAATGGTTGAATCTTCTCTAAGGGTATTTTTCGGTCCACAATTTTTCCAATAGGGAAAATATTACTTTTGCACTCCTCAAGGTCATCCCCCATGTTAAGGATAGGTGGGATACTTACTCTAATAAAAGGGCCATAGAGGAATCTACAATATTTGCAGTCTCCCCCACATGGGATTCCTTTAAGGATTCCATTAAAGAACAATACTACCTTGTTGGAAGCTAGGAGGACCAATACACAAGATGGACCACCCTACATAAGGAAAGGCACCAGATAGTACCATATTTCACCAATATTTTCCATACCCTGTGCACCAAATTGGGTATCAAAGACTCTGAATGACATCTAGTGATAAATATCACGGTTGTTTGCATAAATACATTCAAAAAGAAATAAAGTTTCTGGACATCGTATCATTGGGTACAACTTATAGATATGTTGTAAAGATTGAGCAGAAATTTAAGCAAAAGAGGCTAGAGTTTGGATCTGCAAACTCCTCACAGTAGAAGCAGGGAAAAGGAGGTCCCAACCCAAAAAACAAGGGACAGAGCAAAGATGGACACTCTTAGGAAAACCAGTCCAAGCCACAACAAAAGAAGGGTATTGAGAAGTCGAAGAAGGACATGGTAAAATGGTGTGAATACCATAAAATCCACTAGAAAAACACCAAAGAATGTCACTCCAAGCAGTCACTCGTGGTTGAGATGAAAGCTTCCGAGTCATAGGCCAATTTTGACTCTGATTTGAATCCAAAAGGAGGGAAGTGGATTATCGATGTTGAACCCAGTTCCAGTATCTCTACCACCAAGTTTCAGCAAAGCGAACTAGAAGAACCATAGGAAGGGGAACATCTCTTTCAATAATAGATGTGGGTAAAGGGGGCTCCACTTCATTTCATTTTTGATAGAGGAAGTCAGAAGAACCTTATATCAGTAGAGGTCTTCAAGTGGTTTGACTTGCCAATGACATCGCACCCGCATCCCTACACCATCAACTAGCTTTGCCAAGGAAGAGATCTTCTTGTAAGCCAAAATTGTCATCTTCCCTGTGACATCAAGCCTTTCAAAGATGAGGTATTGTGTGATATTTCTACCCTTGAAGGTTTTGAAGATCTTTTAGGACATCCATATTCGTGGAAGCAACATGTTATGTATGAGTCTAGACCCCGCAGTTTTATTAATACTTTGGGTAGAAAATTGTACAAGATAACAGAGGTAGCACCACCTACTGCTATTTATTTAATCTCTAATAAGCAATGCAATAGGGTCATTTCACAGACTGGGAAGTTCATCTTCTTTGTGATCGATGTTAAAAGTAATTAGAAGGTCGTCACGACATCCGTGGCCTCTACACAGAGCCTCTCTTTGCAGTAGAAGCAAGTGGACGGGATTATGGAAGAGTACATAGACATCTTCTCCTCACCCATTGGGGTACCAACGCACTACCAAGTCAAGAATCCAATTGATATAACCCCTGGTGCACCTATGCATAATGGACCGGTCCATCATCACTCGCTAATAGAAAATGATGAAATCAAGCATCAAATCCAAGAGATTCTTCAAAAGGGGAACATCGGACCAATATCCTCCCCTTCTTGAAGCTTGGTAGTACTGATGTAGAAGAAATACAAGACCTGGTGGCTCTACATTGACTATAGAGCATTAAACAAAATCACAGTCAAGAACCAGTACCCAATGCCCAGAATTGATGACCTTATTGACCAACTCAAGGGGGAAAAGTTCTTCAGCTAGATTGACCTAAAGTCTAGCTACCACTAGGTTCCCATCAAACCAACTAATGTATGGAAGACAACTTTCAAATCTAAAGAAGGTCTC
>JASDQU010438769.1:18579-34299 GCA_032191745.1 Picea mariana | reverse complement strand
ATTAAACAAAATCACAGTCAAGAACCAGTACCCAATGCCCAGAATTGATGACCTTATTGACCAACTCAAGGGGGAAAAGTTCTTCAGCTAGATTGACCTAAAGTCTAGCTACCACTAGGTTCCCATCAAACCAACTAATGTATGGAAGACAACTTTCAAATCTAAAGAAGGTCTCTTCGAATGGTCGGTCATGCCCTTTGGATTAAAAAATGCAACGGCCACTTTCATGAGGTTGATCGATGATGTAATGAGACCCTTCACCAACTATTTTGTGGTGGTATATTTGGATGAAATCCTCACCTTCAACGGAACTTGGGAGGAGCACATGCAACATATTCAACAGATTTTGAGCCCTCTACGGCACCACAAGATATATGCCAACTTGGAAAAATTCTCCTTTGGCATGAACATCGTCCAATACTTGGGCTAGATTGTTGATGAGCATGGGGTACATGTTGATATAGCTAAGATCCAATTCATCCATGACTGGACATCCCCGACCACACTAAACGATATTCAGAGCTTCTTGGGATTAGCCAACTTCTACCGACAGTTCGTGTTGGGATTCTCCCATATTGCATGGGCCCTCATCCAAGTGACCAAGGGTGGTGGAAGGGAAAATTTACCATGGGGGAAGGAACAACAGTGAGAATTTGATGATTTGAAGCATCGCTTGTGCTTAGCTCCATTACTCTCCTTACCCGATCTACAACAATCATTCGATATTGAGACAGATGCATCCAACTATGTTGTAGGTGCAATTCTCAATCAACACAATCATCCGATAGCATACCATAATGAGACACTCTTAGATACTGTCCAGAAATACCCCACTTATGAMAAGGAAATGTATTCCATTGTATAATCTTATTRTCAATGGAAACATTACATTCTGGGAAAGGAGACARTCATCCACACTGATCACAATCCTCTGCGGTTCATACAGACACAGGGGAAGTTGCAGAATGATCTCCATCAGAAGTGGTCCACCTACCTGYAGTATTTCCATATCAACATCAATTATAATACAGGGTGTAAAATTCGTGTCATTGATTGCCTCAGTTGACCTCCCATGGTTKCACTCACCACCRTGCTCCATTCCTATGGACATGAGGCATCTAAGTGGCCCCAACTTTATCAACAATATTAGGACTTCGCCACCACCTATCARCTCTTGGGTACAGGCATGAATGTCATTGATTTTCACATTCAGGACAGATTGTTATGCCATCTGGGCCATCTCTATATTCCTRCAAGAGAGTGTGCAAAGATGATTTCGGAGGCTCACTACAATCAAATGGAAGKAMATTTTAGCATGTATAAAACTGTGGTCATTMTACAACAAAAAATGTATTGGCCAAAACTTCGACAGGACGTCAATAAGTATATCTGATCTTGCACTACCTATACCATTTCCAAGCCATCCATTAAGAAGCAAGGCTTATACACCCCTCTTCCTGCTCCCGGGAGGTATTGGGAATCCATCTCGATGGATTGCATGTCTAGCCTTCCATACACCAAGCAAGGCAATGATTTTGTATTTGTGGTAGTTGACTCGTTTTCGAAGATGGCCATCCTCACATTTTTCAAGAAGAGCATTACAATGGGATATATTTCCAATCTCTTCTTAGAATGAGTGTGGGTCCATTTTGGGATATCACAGACCATCATCTTCGATTAGGACAACAGGTTCCTCATCACACTTTGTTCGAATCTCTGGTCACTCTTGGACACCAATCTCACTAAATCCACCGCTTTCCACCCCCAAACTGACGTCCAAATAGAGGTTGTCAATTGAATGATTCTACACATCATATACATGCACAACTCTAAGCATCTATGTACATGGGATGATATTCTTCCCTATGTTCATCACAACTATAAAATGGCTCCCCATAGCTCCACCTTCCATAGCCCTTTTCAGGTGGGGTTGGGATTCCAACCCTTGGGTCCCATTGATGTTCCATTACCTCTTGCAACCACATAGGATGAATCTTCCCATGCTCAGTCTAAGGTTGACAAATCCACCAGATTCATTGAGCGAATTCAGCACATCTACCAACAAGTCCATGAGATTTTGCATAAATCCAATGCTAAGTACAAGCAACGCCATGATCAACACAAGATAGGGCACCAGTTTCAGGTAGGATATAAGCTCTGGTTACATTTGTAGAAAGAGCACCTTATAGGGCCCCATTGGAAGCTCCACCCACTTTGGTATTGGCCTTACAGTATCACCAAGGCTGTCGGTAGCAATTCTTTTGAGCTCAACACTACACCTTTCCTTGGATTGCACCCATTGTTCAATGTGGACCTCCTTTGATCATATTTTCCACCATTATTGGACACCTTAGATATCGCAGAAAAACTGAAACCAACAGATCTCAACCCTGACTGCATGGAACAAGCATCCAATGATCATATAGTGAGCACACAAGTTAAGGGCACTCGCCAGCAAAGGATCCAACTTTATCAGGTTGTCAAAGCAGGGCATCTCCTACACTAAGGAAGGTGGCTCACCTAGGGCCAAATTCAGTAGAATTTTCTTCACCTAGTCGGGGAACTCAATTCAATGGAGACCATTGCTTTCTAAGGGGGGAGTATTGATCCATGTGGACATTGACATTTTTTAGTTCAACACGTTCTTTTGTACTTCTTTGTAATTGTGGGTTCTGCACTTACGGGGTTGTCTAAATCCCTACACATCTTCCATGTGGATACTGGTGGCCGCCCATCTAATCCAACTGCCTTATTTTGTAAGTTTTCATGTCAGCACATCTTTCTGTACTTCCAGGGCCATTTTGGGGCCCTAAACAATGATTTTTTTTGTCTTGCCACAATCAAATTGTATATGGAGTCATATTTTGATAGCATAATGTGTAGTTCTCTAAAATACATTTCCAACGAGCTATCACGTGCCTAAAACAAAGGTCGTATGCAAACGTTACGACCCTGGGAAGTTGAGGTACCTATTTACCCAGTGGGGCCCACTAACGTTTGGTGTTTCATCTCCTAGGGTTAGGTTTTTGGATGTATAGGGATTTGGAATTCATGAGTAATGTTAAAAATGCCTTTGGAGCCTTGTTGTAATAATTCTAGTTAGACGAATGCATGTAGCAGCCACATCTCTTCTCAGAGATAGATACCACCATTTGAGCATGTTGTTTTCAATTTTGCAGTTTTATAGTTTCAACCTATTTAATTTATTCAATAGAAGTTATTGTTCAATGGATATTTTTTGTTGTTATTTGTATCTTTGTGTTATTGTATTCAGTATGTTAGTCAGTTTGTTCTTCTCATAAATTTTTATTAGTGGTATCAGAGTGGTCTGCTCTTCATTTATTTTTCTTCATGCATGTCCCCAACAATATTTGGGTACAAGAAGTTGGGACTCGAACCAGTTAAGCCTTTGCAATATTGGTCATGCCGAGCTCGACAACAACCCATGGGGGAAGGAAATAAAGATGATGGAGAAGGATATCATTTTAATATGTTTCTTGAGGAATCCCTTGCACGACAAAGGAATAGAGTGATGAACAACTTTGCATAGATCCTTTGGCGGATGCCCACAGGAGAAGCAACTTCATCAAGCGGTCATGCAACTCCCTTCAAGGTACAGGTAAATTTTGATATTCCATTATTTGAAGGACTGATAGTTGCGGATGTTGTAGATAGATGGTTCAATTTGCTCGAAGGGTATTTTTCGGTCCACAATTTTTCCGATAGGGAAAATATTACTTTTTCACTCCTCAAGGTCGTCCCCCATGTTAAGGAATGGTGGGATACTTACTCTAAAAAAAGGGCCATAGAGGAATCTACAATATTTGCAGTCTCCCCCACATGGGATTCCTTCAAGGATTCCATTAAAGAACAATACTACCTTGTTGGAATCTAGGAGGACCAGTACACAAGATGGACCACCCTGCATAAGGAAAGGCACCAGATAGTACCATATTTCACCAATATTTTCCATACCCTATGAACCAAATTGGGTATCAAAGACTCTGAACGACATCTAGTGCTAAAATATCATGGTTGTTTACATAAATACATTAAAAAATAAATAGATTTTTTAGACATCGTATCATTGGGTACAACTTATAGATATGCTATCAAGATTGAGCAGAAATTTAAGCAAAAGAGGATAGAGTTTGGATCTGGAAACTCCTCATAGTCAAAGCAGGGAAAAGGAGGCCCCAACCCAAAAAATAAGGGATAGAGCAAAGATGGCCACTCTTAAGACAACTAGTCCAAGCCACAACAAAAGAAGGGTAATGAAAAGTCGAAGAAGGACATGGTAAAATGGTGTGAATACCATAAAATCCCCTAGAACAACACCGAAGAATGTCACTCCAAGCAGTCACTCATGGTCGAGATGAAATCTTCCTAGTCAGAGGCCAATTTTGACTCTGATTTGAATCCGGAAGAAGGTAAGTGGATTATCGATGTTGAACCCGGTGCCACTGTCTCTACCACCAAGTTCCAGCCAAGCGAACTAGAAGAACCATAGGAAGGGGAACGTCTCTTTCAATCATAGATGTGGGTAAAGGGGGCTCCACTTCATTTCATTTTTGATAGAGGAAGTCAAAAATACCTTATCTCAGCAGAGGTTGTCAAGTGGTTGGACTTGGCAATGACATTGCACCCGCATCCCTACACCATCAAGTGGCTTTGCCAAGGAAGAGATCTTCCTGTCAGCCAACAATGTCATCTTCCTTGTGACATCAAGCCTTTCAAAGATGAGGTATTGTGTGATATTTATCCCCTTGAAGTTTTTGAAGTTCTTTTAGGACATCCATATTTTTGGAAGTGACATGATATGTATGAGTCTATACCCCACAATTTTATTAATACTTTGGGTAGAAAATTGTACAAGATACCAGAGCTAGCACCACCTACTTCCATTTCTTTAATCTCTGATAAGAAATGCAATAAGCTCATTTCATAGACTGGGAAGTTGATCTTCTTTGTGATCAGTTTTCAAAGTAAGTAGAAGGTCATCACCACATCTGTGCCCTCTACACAGAGCCTCTCTTTGTAGTAGAAGAAAGTGGACGGGATCATGGAAGAGTACAAAGACATCTTCTCCTCACCCATTGGGGTACTGACGCACTACCAAGTCAAGAATCCAATTGATATAACCCCTAGTGCACCTCTGCATAATGGATCGGTCCATCATCACTCTTTGATAGAAAATGATGAAATCAAGCGTCAAATCCAAGAGCTACTTCAAAAGGGGAACATCTAACCAATATCCTCCCCTTCTGGAAGCCTGATAGTACTGGTGTAGAAGAAATACGAGACCTGGTTGCTCTACATTGACTATAGAGCATTAAACAAAATCACAGTCAGGAACCAGTACCCAATGCCCAAAATTGATGACCTTATTGACCAAATCAAGGGGGAAAAGTTATTTAGGAAGATTGACCTAAAGTCTAGCTACCACCAGGTTCCCATCAAACCAACTAATGTATGGAAGACAAATTTCAAATCTAAAGAATGTCTCTTTGAATGGTCGATCATGCCCTTTGGCTTAAAAAATGCAACGACCACTTTCATGAGGTTGATCGATGATGTAATGAGACCCTTCACCAACTATTTTGTGGTGGTATATTTGGATGACATCCTCACCTTCAACAAAACTTGGGAGGAGCACATGCAACATATTCAAGAGGTTTTGCTCACTCTGCGGCAACACAAGCTATATGCCAACTTGGAAAAATGCTCCTTTGGCATGAACACCATCCAATACTTGGGCTAGATTGTTGATGAGCATGGGGTACATGTTGATCTAGCTAAGATCCAAGTCATCCATGACTGGACAGCCCCGACCACATTAACCGATATTCAGAGCTTCTTGGGATTAGCCAACTTCTACTGACGGTTCATGTTGGGATTCTCCCATATTTCATGGGCCCTCATCCAAGTGACCAAGGGCAGTGGAAGGGAAAATTTCCCATTAGGGAAGGAACAATTGTGAGAATTTGATGATCTGAAGCATCGCTTGTGCTTAGCTCCATTACTCTCCTTACCCAATCTGCAACAATTGTTTGAGATTGAGACAGATGCATATGACTATGTTGTAGGTGTAGTTCTCAATCAAAATGGTCATCCAATAGCATACAATAATGAGACACTCTTAGATACTGTCCAGAAATACCCCACTTATGACAAGGAAATGTATTCCATTGTATAATCTTGTTGTCAATGGAAACATTACATGCTGAGAAAGGAGACAATCATCCACATTGATCACAATCCTTTGTGGTTCATACATACACATGGGAAGTTATAGAACGACCACCATCAGAAGTGGTCCACCTACCTGCAGTATTTCCATATCAACATCAATTATAATACAGGGTGTAAAAATCGTGTCATTGATTGCCTCAGTCAACCTCCCATGGTTGCACTCACCACCGTGATCCATTCCTATGGACATGAGGCATCTAAGTGGCTCCAACTTTATCAACAATATTGGGACTTCGCCACCACCTATCAACTCTTGGGCACAGGCGTGAATGTCATTGATTTTCACATTCAGGATGGACTGTTATTCCATCTGGGCCATTTCTATGTTCCTCCAAGAGAGTGTGCAAATATGATTTGGGAGGCTCACTACAATCAGATGGAAGGACATTTTGCCATGTAGAAAACTGTTGTCATTCTACAAAAAAAAACTTATTGACCAAAACTTCTACAGGACGTCAATAAGTATAACTGATCTTGCATTTCCTGTACCATTTCCAAGCCATCCATTAAGAAGCAAGGCTTATACACCCCTCTTCCTTCTCCCAAGAGGTATTGGGAATCCATCTCAATGGATTACATGTCTAGCCTTCCATCCTCCAAGCAAGGCAATGATTGTGTATTTGTGGTAGTTGATTGGTTTTCGAAGATGGCCATCCTCACATTTTGCAAGAAGAGCATCACAATGGGATATATTGCCAAGATCTTCTTCGAATGAGTGTGGGTCCATTTTGGGATACCACATACCATCATCTTCGATCGGGACAACAGGTTCCTCATCACACTTTGTTCGAATCTCTGGTCACTCTTGAACACCAAGCTCACTAAATCCACTGCTTTCCACCCCCAAACTGACGTCCAAATAGAGGTCATCAATTGGATGATTTTGCACATCATATGCATGCACATCTCTAAGCATATGCGTACATGGGATGAGAGTCTTTCCTATGTTCATCACAACTATAACATGGCTCTCCATAGCTCCACCTTCCATAGCCCTTTTCAGGTGGGGTTGGGATTCTAGCCCTTGGGTCCCATTGATGTTGCATTACCTCTTGCAACCACACAGGATGAATATTCCCATGTTTAGTCTAAGGTTGACAAATCCACCAGATTTATTGAGTGGATTCAACACATCCACCAACAGGTCCATGAGATTTTGCATAAATCAAATGTTAAGTACAAGCAATGCCATGATCAACACAAGGTAGCGCACCAGTTTCAGGTGGGATACAAGCTCTGGTTACATTTGCAGAAAGAGCACCTTATAGGGCCCCATTGGAGGCTCCACCCACTTCAGTAATTTCCTTACAGTATCACTAAGTTTGTGGGTAGAAATTATTTTGAGCTCAACACTACACCATTCCTTGGGTTGCACCCATTATTCAATGTGGATCTCCTTTGACCATATTTTCCACCATTATTGGACACCTTAGATATCGCATAACAAATGAAACCAATAGGGCTCAACCCTAACTGCATAGAACAAGCACCCACTAATCAGATAGTGAGCACATAGGTTAGGGGAACTCACCAGCAGAGGATCCAACTTTGTCAGGTTTTCAGGGAAGGGCAGCTCCTACACTAAGGCAAGTGGCTCACCTAGGGCCAAATTCAGTAGAAGTTTCCTCACCTAGTGGGGAAACTCATTGCAATGGAGATCATTGCTTTCTAAGGGGGGAGAACTGATCCAGGTGGACATTGGTGGCCACCCACCTATTCCAACTGGCTCCTCTTGACGGTTTTTAGTTCAACACGTTCTTCTGTACTTCTTTGTAATTGTGGTTTCTACACTTTTGGGAATGTCTGAATCCCTACACATCTTCCAAGTGGAGAATAGTGGTCGCCCACCTAATCCAACTAGATTATTTTGAAAGTTTTCATGTCAAGACATCTTTATGTACTTCTAGGGCCATTTTGGGTCCCTAAATAGTTTTTTTTTGGCTTGCCACAGTCAAATTATAGACAAAGCCAGATTTTGATGAAACAATGTGTAATTCTTGAAAATACCTTTACAAAAGAATATCACGCACATAAAATGGAGGTCGTATGAAAAATTTACAACCTCGGGAAGTTGAGGTACCAACTTACCCAGTGGGGCCCACATAAATTTTGGAATTTCATCTCTGAGGGTCAGGTTTTTGGATGTCTAGGGATTTTTCATTCATGAGTAATGTTAGAAAGGCCTCTAGAGCCTCATTGTAATCATTCTTCTCAGATGAATGCACGTAGCAGCCACATCTCTTCTTAGAGATAACTACCACCATTTGAGCAAGTTGTTTTTAGTTCTGTAGTTTTATAGTTTCATCCTATTTCATTTATTCAATAGAAGTTATTGTTTATTGGATATCTGTTGTTGTTCTTTTTATCTCTATGTTATTGTATTCAATCTCTTATTCAATTTGTTCTTCTCATAAATATGGATCACTACATGAACCCTCTCAGCCTCTCCAAATGCCAACTGACCTGTAGAAAAGAGGAATCAGTCCTCCAAGGAAGCTCATGAACTTTCCTAAGTAAATTGCTACCCTCAAAACTGAAGACAAATCACAAGAGAAGGCTCGAATGGAAATCCAATATGGACTCCCCTCTTCATTTATCTATGGTGGATATTTCACCACTGAAACCAAACCACAATGGAAGGGTTTTATCAAAACCCCAACAAAAACTTGGCTCTCAATAGCACTCCAAACAAGAGATCAAATCATAATGAGGAAGGTAAAGTTCTACCCTTCCTTTATACTTCTCTGAACCCCTTCAAGATCTTTCCTCTTTGACTAAATCCACATAACCCTTATTCCCCCTTTAATTTTTAATAATTTACCTTTTTACTTAATGTCACTTTAGAACATAACATCTCCTGGCTAAGTGACATTAAATAAACCCCCTTGACTCCCTTTTCTTTACTAACTATAGCCTATGGGAGACATATAGGCTACTAAGTCATCCTCCATCTCGATCAAGTGGAAGGGGACATCACATTCCTCCCTTCCCAATATTTCTTCTCCCCAGGCAACTCCAAACCAAGATGTCATAATATCTACTCTCCCTTCCAAGTGGCATCCTCTAGGCAAAATTGTCTCCATATGACCAAGTACACCCGATTGAAATTGCTTCTCAACCTCCTCTCTCTAACTTCAATAATATTCTCTGGAGTCAAAACCAACATCCCTTCCTCATCTAGTGGAGGAAGATCTATTGTATTGGTGACCTATTGTCCCAATGCCTTCTTGAGGAAAGATACATGGAAGACATTGTGGATCCTACTGCCCTCTTTCAACTCCAACTCATATGCCACCTCTTTGAATCTTCTGACCACTCTATATGGTCCATAGAAGAGAGGTTTCAACTTCTCTATGCCACTCTTATTCAACGAGGAATGTTTGTAGGGATGCATCCTCATAAATGCCAAATCCCCAACCTCAAATATGTGTTGCCCCCTATGCCTATATGCATACATATTTTGTTGATTCTGGGTGACCTGTAAGTTCTCCTTAAGGACTCTTAAGATGTACTAGATCTCCTAAAAACATTTTTTGTCCTTGGGGGTTTTTGGTTACTTATGGGCTGACCCACGTTCTAACTACAGGATTACTAATTTCCCTTCTTCCATCGGCCCTCCTGGATACCAGAAGGAAACACAACACACAAAGCGCACTGCACAATCTCACCTGAAATGGATTCAATGGGTGGCCACAGAACTCGGATGTCTGCAACCCTGGGATGGGATGTGTTTCTCTCTCAAATTCATTAGATCCACTCAACTTCTAACCCTTGAATACCCATATATTATGCTAACTCTAAATCTTACCAGTGACACAACATATGATCAAAATAATTTAGTAACCATTATAGAAGCATGTTTTCAATGATAGGTATCCATCTAATGCAACATATAATTCAGATCTAAACACTAGATATGATATTCATTCATTTAGTGTTGTTCTACATTTCTTCCCTTAGTGTGTAGTATTATTTCCTTTATCATTTACATGTTCATCATAAATTTATCAAAGAAAATGTAACCATAAATACTGCAAACATTCACACATAACACAGATATATCGTGGTTCACCCCCTCCTAGGATACGTCCACAAATATTTTTCGCTTGGTTTCTTTATTCATATTATCTTCAAAATCCAGTGTTGTGCATTGTACGATCCTTCCACCATTACATTCGATCTCCAAAGATTGAAATAGTTCTCACAACTCTAAGAACTTATCACCAATCTACTATCAGATTGTCTAAAACGGCTAACTCACTAACTCGCCAACAACCTTTACAGTCCTAATACATTTTACTTATACAAAAATTGGGACAAAGCCCTAACAAAAACCCTAACCCTAAGAATATTAGGCTTGTCCACTTTCTCCTTGACTTAATCTTGGTTGGTCCACGATTCAACCATTTTCCAAGTTGGCGCTTGTCCACTTTCCAACTGCTCCGCAGCAATTTGTCCACTTTGTAACTACTTTTCTCAGCACTCATTTTCCTCTGTTTTGTGAACTACTTTTCCTCTATTTCCGGCACGCTCCCCTATTTTCTGGAGTTGTCTTGAAATATTCAAAATTTTCTTGGCTTTCTCCCAAAATTGGCCTATGCCAAAAGTCCCCCAACACTGACACCGTGACTCATCCTGAGTCACTCATGGACTCCTGCATCTTTTACTGCTTGTGCCAGTGCTTCATAAATATTTGTTGTTTGTTGGAATTACTCTTGAGCCTGTTTTCTCTTCTCCTCCATGGATTCTAATATCTATGTGGTGACTGAAGGCTTTAATATATCTCCTCCCTCTAAGCCTATATGTTCCACCGATGATTTTTCTACGTCAACCTCCATGACTAGTTATTCATTCTTGTCCTATAGAGGCTCCAACTGAGCTTGTATTGTGATTTTCTTCACCTACATTTATTTCTCCTCTGCCTGTAGGCTCTTCATCTCTACAGTTGTATTAATATTTTATGGAAGTGACATCATCTTATGTCATTGTTTTAAATCTTCCATTACTGCATGTACCTTATCTTCCCTTCCTTGCAGCTCCTACAAGCTTCCATCTTCTTAGACTTGCTTAAACAGTTGGCCACTGTGCTCCAACAACTATGTCATCCTTTGGATAGTTTGCGCTATATTTTATGGAATTTCTGTGGAGTCCTGTTCTCACTGAGCTATGAATTCTGGAGGAGTAGTGGGTACTAAGTGCTCCTCCAACTCCTTTATCTGGTCCTTGTACTGCTCCAAGGCCTACATTATTTTTCTCATATTCTCTTCAGAAGATACTCCCTCTGACTCTGCGTTGCTTGGGATGGATTGGGATACTGTACTAATGTGCTTCTCCATCTCTTCCAATTTATGTTGTGCTATCTTCTTCATCTTCCTTTCTTGGATAAATGATTCCTTTAGTGCGACCTGTTCCTCTTACGCTATTTGTAAGTTCGTTGCATTAGACCTTTCCCTAGACTGAATTTCATGTGTGACACTAATTTGTAATTTAAAGAGCGACTTCGTTGGGATCTTGGGAAACTACAAGTCCAATGTATCAATTTTCTTCAGGGGCCTCTATGTTGCCTCCTCATCAATGAAGAACATCTCAAGGGTTATAATAAAATTGGCTCTCCCCTATGTTGTAATTTGCATTGTTTCTCCAACAGGCACTCCTTCCTTAGTTTTTGTTGGTTTCTCTTTTTGTGGCTACTCTGCCCTAATCCTCAACTGCTCCATCACAGTTTTCACTTATTTCAACTATTCCAAAATCGAAGCCATGTGTTTCTTAGCATTCTCCCACACCTCAAACAGTCAGTCTTCAACTGTTGAGGCTATTAGTTCAACATCATCTATTGTCAGTGAGGTTTCCAATAGTTTTTTATGAGCCTTTGCATTCTTCCTAGGGCCACTTGCTTTCTTCTCTATCCTCTTCCATTGAGAATTTGATGGCTTAGATTCCTCTGGAATTTGTGTATTCATGCTTGTCTCCTGCCCAATTTCTTCCTCCATGGGTATTTCCTATGTCTCTATCATTTCTTCTCCCGCATGCACCTATTTTTTTGTAACTCATGGTATTTGTCCTATGCATGGGGGCCCTTTTGTGGAACCACCCTGTGGTTTCTTCTGTGTCCTTTGTTTCTTTTGCATTGGGATTATTCCCCCCCACTTGTCCTTCTGTGACATTCTTCTTTTTTCTCGCACTGTTTGTGCCTCTCTACTGTGAATGGACTATTATGTCCTACATCTCATTCTGTCCTCCTAACACTATCCTTGGGATTATGGGAAATTTCCATTCCTCAAGCCACTCGTGGACCTCTATATGTATATCATGCATCCTCACACAGTAACTTAGTTGTAGCCACTCCTTGGCAGGGTCCCTCTTCTCATGCACCCATATGTTGTGTCATGTTGCCTGAAAATTTGTGATCTGTCCAAACTCTTGGATAGTCTCTGGTGAAATCCTCTAGGTACTGACTACTATATCCTAGATCTCTGACAAGTACCGCGCAAATGTGTCATTGTTTTCCTTCTTCCTTTTTGGGTATGTTTTGATCCTAATAGAAGTGTAGCAGGTTGTGCCACACTTTCCTATCCTCTCTATGTACTTGTTGTACACCAGTTCTTTCCACCCTATCAATGTAATGAGGATGAGTAACCACGAGTAGTGGAAATCAGAGCCCCAATCGTGTGTGTCTTTACAATCCTCCAGGAATGAATTGAGAAAGTACAGGGCCCAACTCATTGACTGCAACTGCTAACACTCTTGATGGCACTTCTTCTTTCCTACACTTGCGCATAAGTTTGCACCCTAGCATCCTTGTGGAAAACCTCATCGCAGGATAGTTGATGTCATTGATCGTGATTCTCCTATTTCATCTCTCCATGCCATATTTTTACTTGATTTCATCGGAGATGGCCTTTTCGTTTTTCTTATCTTCTAAGTATTACTCTGACTTCTCCCCATTTGTGGGTAGCCCAGTGATAGCTGTGATCAAGTCCACATTGATAGGCATTGGCCTATCCATCCACAAAATTCCTCCTTGCACCCTTGCTAGGAGTTGTTTCACACAACCATTGATGTTTTTGTCATGCCCAAAGTGCGGTATATCTAGAAGATTCATTATCCATGTGTTGTAGAGTCCCAGGATCCACTGCATAGGCTCTAACAGTGGTGCACTTGATGGGCCCTCTCCTTTTAACTCCATGTAGTTTTGTTGCACCGAATTCGGGAATTCGACAGCATCTGCAACATCATGATCTAAGTATTTCATGGTGTTTACTCCTCCCACCATTTATTCATTGACCTTACTCCCTCTAGGATCTAAGGCATAAATATTGCCAACTCCTCCTGTGTGTGGTGTACGCCTTGTGCACTAATTTCATCTTGATTTTTCTTCTTCCCTTGTTGGGAGGACGCCCCAACCTTTGGTACATCCTCGTGCTCTATTTCGTGTTCTTCTTTCAGGTTTAGACTCTTTTGTATTGAACCTGCAACTTGTTCTTCCTGTTGTGTCTCTTTTCCCCTGGATGTGTCAGATTTTGTCCTTTCCACGTCCTCCTCTGACTTCCTAACCTCCTATGATGGGTTTCCTTCTTCCTCAACTTGTGTGATATGTGGCTAATACTTCAATGTATGGATTTCATCGACATCCAAGATTGTTGGCATGTCCTTTTCCCCTGTTTTCACTTCCCAAGAATTGTTTCTTGTGTTTCGACCAACCTTGCTCGGTGCTCCAACTCTTGGTGGTGACATCCTGCTAAAACTCGAACTGATGAACTATAAATATCCAATGGTTATCATGAATTCTCACTCTTTTACATTGAGAGTTCATTCTTCATTCTTCTACTTAGAAAAAACACAATTGACTGGCTTTCCCCCCTTTTCCAACTTTATAGCAGGATGGTGTACTGAGAGATATTTCACACTGACATTTGTCACTTTTTCACTTTTTCTTGCGCGCTCTACTTTTTGTGTATGTCGACTATTTTCCAGCACCCAATGTCTTCAACATTGGTTTTTCTATGGCGCATTATTAATGATAACAAATCTATTACATCAAAAACCCTCTAACAATCTTCTATCTTTTTTTCTTTTTGTTATATTTCTTCGTTTTATGTATTTTTGTCTTTTTCTTCTAACATCTACTATATACAATAAGTACAATCATACATTTTCTCTTTTTTTTTACCTCAGGTTGTTAGTTCAAATGTCTTGATACATATTCAGTCGACTACCATTCACCAGTCCTCTGAGATTCTTCCCTATAATTTCTTTCAATTGCACAACACCTCCATTTTTAATGGCCTCCACCTGATAAGGCCCTAACCAATGCATTTTGAACTTCCCTAGGTGTTGTAAATACCTGATGTCATAGAGGAGAACTAGATCTCCTTCCTTAAATATTTTCTTCTTTATGTGCCTATCGTGCCAAGCTTTTTTCTTTTCTTTCTATACTTCCTCGTAAAAACCTACTAAAATTCTATCTTCTTCCAGCTCCATTGTTGGAAGCAGGCCAAAGAGGAAAGAAATGTTATTTTGGGAAAGAAGTCATGCACGAGGGAAGCGACAACTGGAATGAAGAGTAGCACGCGCACATGCATGGAAGACATAACGATGTTAGGGTTAGGGTTTTTGCAATACATTTTAATGTTTGGTGATCTAGAAACATATAAATATAGATACTTAGGTCTCATAAGAGTGTGGTTATGAGGAGGGAGCAGAAATGCAGAGACTAGAGTCGAACGACATATAGAGAGTGTAGACAAGGAATCCTGTTTTGATAGCTAGTTGAAATATTTTGCTATACGACCTAATTTTGCAAGTTGTTGAGTTGGGGAGGAGTAAGAAGGGTATATCTTGAGGGTTAGATCACAGGCTGAAGAGCCTGGTGCGATCTAGCCTACCTTGTAATAGATCTCGACCCATCTGGAAGGAGTTGTAAAGCGCGTGACGCTGTAGTTTTGGAACTGCCATAATAAAAAGAGCTTGATATCCAGATCTTTATGGACGTAGCCCAAGAGGGGGTGAACCATGGTAAAACCTATGTTATGTGATTGAATGCATGTATTTCCTTACTGGTTTTAGTAGTTGTTAATATGTTGAATGAATGAGTTGATTATCTTTCATGCATAATCGTGAATAATAGTTTATTGCATTAATAAGTTAAAATAGAACCCTCAACATACATTTCATAGATCTCCACTCAATCCTGGGCTGCAAAATCATGAGTTTTGCAGCCACTCGTTAAGACTATCTTGGGTGAAACTGCGTAGTGCACTCTATGCACTGTGTTTCCTTCTTGTTTACCAAGAGGGCCGATATTTTTAGATGCTTTGTTGGAACCCCAAAAATACATGAAACTTGGGTCACTCATGATAAAGATATAAACTTAGATAAATAAATAGTAACCAAAAAATGGTTTTGTTGTCGTTGGTTGGAACAATAGAGGATTGAGTAGATGGGATCTATTGAAAATTTGTAAGATCT
>JASDQU010438767.1:114142-129287 GCA_032191745.1 Picea mariana | reverse complement strand
GTACCCAGGTGGTCCAACTAATGGCCAGACTAGGGTAATGGGGTAGATGAGCGGGATTTTAAGATGAAAAGGTGATAATATGAAGGGAACGAACGATGGTTCTTCAAACCCCCTTTGGTCGCTAACCAAAACCCATGAATACCAACTTGCTAAGCCACCCAATCAATCACCCCAATAGTGGTCAAGTGGATTAGTGTAAGATCCAAGCAGTCATCCAAAGTGAAAGAGATCTAATGCATACATAAGAAGGTTATAATGATCAAATATGACACATACCATGATACCTCGGATCAATTACCTCATGGAGCAAGAGCCTTCTTTGATGCAAACCCACGCCGGTAGTGATGGAGGCTGGTACTGCTGGCAGGACAAATCTGGCTGAGAAAAAGAAGAAAGGTCCTCCAGGACCATGCTCAGGTAGCTCCTGCTCTCGGTACTCCATGTCTAGGACCATGTGGGCCTCGAGACATGATCTCCTAGTTATCTCCAGATATCGGGGATAACAGGCCCCACTGCATGAAAGGCGCTTCGACTGAGATTGGCTTTAGCGGCAGGGGCTCTAGCTTTCTCCTCCCATAAAAAATCTGGCATTTGTGACAGCTGGAGACCTCTTTATATACGTCAGCGAAAATCGTCAACCAATAATAACCCGCCCTCAGGATCTTGTGCGTGGTGATCTTCCAATAGTGGTGCCCTCCGCAGTCGCCTCTGTGAAATTCCTGTATGGCTCGTCTCGCGTCGTCCTCCAGCAAACAACTCAACAGTATTCCTTCGAGGTCTTTCCAATACAGTGAATTGTCCAAGATGTAGAACTTAACCGCTTTAAGCTTGAGGAATCTAGCCTTAGTCTTACTCACACCTGGAGGGGCCTGGAAATTCTCCAACACATATATGATGTCTGCATACCATGGTGAATCAATGAACCGCTGAGGCACATGTGCAACTTTTTCTTCTTGAGGGCATTCCAACAGATCGACAATGAAGTTCATTCCTACAGCGTCACAGTCCGACTGCGCCATCAATTTCGCGAGACCCTGACCTTTGACCAACTTTGTAGGCTTGATTTCAAGATCGTATTCTAACATGGCCGCTATCCACTTTCCACTTCTTCCTTCTGGGTCAGGTTGAGTCAGGATATCCTTTACCGCACTACTGGGTACGCAAGCGATGACATAGGAGTGCAGTATGTATGTCCTGAATTCTTTCAAAGCTTTTACTAAGGCGTACGCTTGTTTTTCCATAATGTTGTACCTTAGTGGAGCGTCGCGCAACGTCCGACTGAAATAAGCTATGGGTTTCTCGAAATCCTGCTCGTCTTTCTGCAGCAGTACGCCGACAATAGTGTGTTCTGAGGCGAACGAAAAAAGGAGGAAATTTTTCGTAAAGTCCGAGCTGGCTAGCATGGGAGCTTTAGTCAGCGCCACTTTGATGTCTTCGAAGGATTTCCTGGCATCCAGGTTCGACTTAATCTCGTTTCCCTTCCTGAGCATGCAAGTTATACGTTTAATGATTTCCGCCAGGTTTGGGATGAATCTCCTCAAAAAGTTCACCTTGCCCAGGAAGGATTGCACCTCCTTTTTACCGCGCGGGGTGCCGATCTTCAGGATCCCTTCAACCCTGCTGGGGTCTATTTTAATGCCTTCCATGGAAATGATGTGCCCTAGCAGCTTTCCCTCCTCCACCGCGAAATGCGATTTCTTTGGATTTAGTGATATGCCGAACTTTTTGCACTTCCAGAAAACCCTCTTCAAGTGCTCAAGATGTTGTTTGTCAGAGGCAGAATACACTGTGATGTCATCCAGATAAATCACGATGAATTTATCCATTTCATCAGCGAACGCGATGTCCATCACCCTCTGAAAGGTGGCACCAGTGTTCATCAAGACGAACGACATCTTAGTGTACATGAACGTTCCCCACGGGGTGGTGAAGGTCGTCTTCTCTCTATCGTCCGGGTGGACCATGATTTGGTTATAACCTGAGAAACCGTCCAACATGGACATCTTCTGAGATCCCACTACCTTTTGCAGGATGTAGTCCATTTTGGGGAGGGGGTAGTGGTCCTTGAGAGACACTTTATTTAAATTTCGGAAGTCTACGCACAGTCTTATTTCGCCGCTTTCTTTCTTACGAGTACTAAGTTAACTACCCACTTCGAGAATCTCAAAGAAACAATAATTTTAGTGTCGAAAAGCTTCTTTACCTCCTTCTCGATCAGCGGCAGTAACAGGGGGTTTATCCGTCTCAGCTTCTGTTTGAAAGGCTTATGATCTTCCTTGAGAGGGATAACATGTTGGATCACCTTCGTGTCGTACACCTTCAAGTCATCGTAGCTCCACGCGAAGACGTCTGGGAAATATTTCATGAGCTTTACGTAGTACTGCTTGACCTCTAGACTGAGTGTCTTTGATAATTTTACCATCTTCGGGTCTTCCTCAATCCCGATGTTGCAGTCCTCCACGTCTTCTTCGCTTGCGGTGATCTTGGGGTTCTTAGCCACATCATTTTCGTCGAACAACTTTTCAAGCGGCACCAACCCATTTGGAATAATATTGTTCTTCAGTTGTATTATATCCCTTCCCGCGATCTGGTTTTGGAAAGGGTCGTCATTACTGCGTGCATCTGCGCTCTCATCTTCGTCACCGCAGTATTCCCCGTCGATGTTTGTATTAGCGAACTCATCGCTCGTAAGGAGGAATCCTTCCACTTGTTTTTCATCATCAAACACCTACCAATGTTTGATATTGTCAGGCACTGTCGGCCTGTGCTTGACCTCGATTTCATATCTTCTATCCGGAAGAATGAGAATCTTGAAAACCAAGGCCGAGGTGGCCAACGCATCGGCGATTTGATTTTTTTCTCTAAGGATAGCAGTCAGGTCATACTCTGAAAATCCTTCGAGAGGTCCAAAGCCAAATTTCTGTACGCTCTTAGTTTGGGGTGTTTGGTTTGATACACACCCTTCACCTGATTTATGATTAGCTCGGAATCTGCACGCACTGCTATCCTCTGCGCGCCTAATTCTTTCAAAAATTGTAAGCCCAAGATTAGCACTTCATACTCGGCCATGTTGTTAGTGCATTCAAACGCGAGCTTGTGTGAATGCAACTTTGTGCTTGTTTCAGGGGGGCTCACCCATACACCAGCCCTAGCTCCTTCTTTGCTGACTGCGTCGTCAAAATTCATGTTCCACACCCCATTTTCCGCGCGGTCTTTCGGGTCGGTGCACTCTATTGTTTCCCGCACGGTTTTCTTGTTAGTTGTTGTGATGGTCGTCGATTCTTCTTCTCCGAAGCTAAAGTCATTGTAGAATATAGAAGAACCCACTTCGGTGTCAATGGCGTATATAGGATGATTGTGTGGCTGCGCCTTGCTGCTTACCATGTATTTCAGCAGCACTTCTCTATACAACCTCCTGTCATGGCCAAAAACAGGGATAGTGGCATACGTCATATCCATATGCAACGTTGACTTCAACTTCGCAGCCCACGATCTCGAGAGCAGCATGCCGAACTTCGGGGGTATGTCTGCGACGACTACGTCCATGACCATGTTCTTAGCGGGGATTCGAGCCAACGATACAACTAGGTCTTTGATAAGACCCAAACATTTGACTTTCCTCAAATCAAAGGAGAAAAGGTCCTTGTATGGCCTAGTGACCTCTAAACTCAGTTCATCCATGATCACCTTCAGCATGAGATTGTGCAACGTGCCAGAATCAAGCATGGCGTTATGCAAGGTCAGTTCATGGATCTTCAGACTGACATAGAATGGAAGGACGTCTTCAACATCACTTGTTTCTTCAACGCGCGGACCAAAAAGGATGGCGGCGTTATCATCTTGAATATTCAGAGTATTGGGGGTCCCTCCCATTTTCATCATTTTAATGATTTGTTCCCGATACTCGCCCTCTCTAATAAGTTCATTGAACGGGACAGAGATCTTGATTTTGGCCATTTTGTGTTCAAAATTAAAAAGGAGAACAGGTTTTTTCTACATTTTTCCCGCTCGTCTCCCGGCCTGTCTCCGGAGCTTTCTTGGGGACCTCCTCCTTCGACTTGGCCTTTTCTGTCGCGTCCTTGGCTACGTTGTCCGGTCTTGGTCGGCTTGTGGAAGGTATCTCCGCTGCAGACTTCTTTACAGAGTTCGTTTGTTGCAGCTCGGCAGGTACATCTTTGCTCCGGAGGTTGTACTTCCTTTGGAACTGCATGATGGCGTTCTGATAGCCTTTCTTGAACTCTTTCGTCTCCCAAGACGACGCATCATCTGTTTCGAGTATCATGCCATCATCGGTCTCCAGTGCGAAGTCTTTGTTTCTGCTCATATATCGATCGTTCTCGCTCTTTTTCAGGAACACGCGTGGGTTTTTGTCATCACAACAATGTATCTGGTCGTCGAAAGCCTGGTCGAAATCCTCTTATGCGTAGTTGTTCTGGAAAGGAGGTCTCGTATGCTGGTCACCTTGATCCTGCTGCTTGATTTGAGGGATCTGACCTCTTCAGAGGTTTTGGTTCCTGGGCTGTGGGTCGTTCTGTTCTCGAGCCGCAGGTTAGTTTCCCATGGACATACTCTCCATCAACTTCTCCATGGTCTTCATCAGCACCCGGGGGTGGGGGCTTTACTTCCACAGGGATGGAGTTGTACACCTTCAAAAAACGAGTCGAGAATTCCTGCACTCTCTTTCGGGGCTTTCTTCATATTATTGTATTGTGTTAGCAGCTGCAAAGGGTTTTTCTTATCCCCCCATTTGTTTAGGAACGACAACTCGAATGCAGTGAAGTCCCGAATGCTCGCGGGCCGGAGGGCTTTGAACCATTTTCTTACGTCCCCCGAAAGGCTTTGCGCAAAAAGCCTCATTTTTGCATCTGCGTAGTCTACCTCCTACAGGTCGACGAAATCATTAAACCAGTCCAGGTGCCTCTGAGCGGAGACATTTCCTTCAGTGTCGTAGAGTCTGATTCCTTGGTTATAATTTTGAGGCAAGTCGTGTAACTGGGCCGGCAAGATGAGGGGAGGGAATTTGGCGGCCATAGCCCTAGGAGGATTCGGATTTTGAGGGATACTACTTGATACTAGGGCTTGGAATTTTTTCGGGTCGAAGGCAGTCTCGTCCAAATTGGCTTCTGACTTAGACCTAAATAGAGTTTGCTTGAAAAGTACGTCGAATTCAAGGTCCTCAATGCTCTACGCACCGTCTTTTGGCAAGGACAGGCTTCTGTCCAGGTAGTAGAACGGGTCCGACGCTTGCTCTCTAGTCTTGCGCAAAATCTTCTTGGGGTTGTACACAGGCTTCGAGGGGTTTGGGTGATCCAGAATCGGATCTAGGAGCCTGATAGGGCTAAAAAGGGATAAAAAATGAAAGGTCTCAGAATCAGACGAAACCAACTCCATTGTGATCGGCTCGTCGCGCTGATTCCGGACATATATTTACTTTCTCAAACGGGCTCCGTATGCGAGAGTTATCGTACTCTGATCAGTTTCCCCAAATATCTAAAAAGTCAACAAGTCAACTGGCAAAAGTCAATGATGATGTCAGCATGACATCATCATGCTGACATCAACAAAGTGACATGTGGCAGCACAGGCAGTAGGGTGACTGGGCAGTGACAAGGACCAATACAACATTGACAAGTGGCATCATTGAGGACCAATGAAAAGGTGCCACATGGCCCAAACATGGGCTGCCACATGGCACCCCATCACTAGTGGGATGGACAAAATTATATTGGAGCGCATGGGATTCGACCCCTTGACCTATTTGATGAGCAATGCCTTGGGAAAGGTTATTTAGCCAACGCGCCCACTCTTTTATTTGGGTTTTCAACGCACTTTAAGCTTTATAAAGTGACGTATTATGTGTGGGGGCGGAAAGGGGCTGGGGCTAAGCCCCAACCCACAGTTTATTTGGTACACATGACCATAGTAAGGGGCGCGGGCGCCAATGTTTCTAGCCACCAACACGTGTTTTTGTAGCACCTTCCTCCATATATTGCGGGGGGCTATGACCACGGTTTGTGCGAGTTTTATGGGCGCGGTCCCATTAGGGTATGCCATGTGACCTTTGATGTCGGGATAAGGGGCCAACGCACAGCCCTATGGGTTGGTGCTTGGACACATCAATGCATGTGACCGAGTTTAAGGGGGCGTGCGCAGGGATAAAGGGCTAAGCCTTATATTAAACATAAAGTGGTTTTTTAACTATACATTATGGATTTTTTAATTGATTTATGCCTGTTATTGAAGATTTTGCCCATTATTGGGAGATATTGGGCTCTTTTTGAGCCCAGATTTTGGGAGGAAGTTGGGGAATGATAACCAACTCCAGATCTATATAAACTAGGCATGTTTGAGGCCATGGAGGACAATCAAAGTAGAGTTATGATGAAGCAAAGCAAAGCCAAGGCCATTTTTATGCAGGGAAGCTGTTGAGGAGGAGACCTTTGCAGGCCATTTCTGGGAGCTACACTCAGTCTTTTTCAGTGCCGTCAGTTGCATTGGATTTCTGAGGTCGAGCAGAACACAACGAGAATAGAATGGAGTCCATTTGATGTACTTTGAAAGCATTGAAGAAAATTAATAAAGAAGCCTCCCCCACTGAGACAAAGGCCTGGAGACGTAGGCAATTTTGTGCCGAACTTCGTTATCACTTCTCTTGTTATGGTTTGTTGTTCTTATTGCTTCAGTTCGGATCTGTATATTGTTTTATGGCTGCTATGTTTCTTCATTAAATTCATCCTCTTTGGTTCAACTTCATAAATGGTTAATTAACACATGCGATTAATAACTCAACCAAAGTCATTAAAAGATCTTTTCGGATCATTGGGTCCGGATTCGCTCTAGTGTAAATCGTCTTTGGAGATAGGTTTCCTGAACTGTGCTACTTGGAGCTACTGGTCTGTTTGGATTGGAGTCGCCCCGGTAAGGGTTTCAAACTGTAAGGATGTTTGTCCCTCTATTACCCTCAGGGGTCAAACTGCAACATTTGTCGTTCTCCCAGATAAAATCTTTTCAACTTCGTCCTCGACAATGGCACCAGAATGTTAGCACTCCGTAAATTTGTTTGGCTGATAAACAAACGACGAAGGTAACTTTTTCAACTAGCTTTGAGACCCGAAACTAGCCTTTCGAATCTGGAGAGGGCTCTCTCAGAAATGGCGCGATCTCCTCGCAGGATATGACTTGGGAACACAATGGCTAGATTTAAACATCTTTGATGTAATAGGTTTTGGTTATATTGGCACATGAAAGTAAAACTTGGGCTATGGAGTTGATTTAAGGAAATGACAGAGATGAATGACTCGGTGACCGGACTTGAGAGGAAAAGGCTAGGCGAGCAACAGTCTTCAGTGTAAAACCGTAATGTGGCGGGAGAAATTACAGGAGGTAACTCAGAAGCGCCGCTGTGGACGAATTCAGAGTTAGATTTAGAGGAAAATGTTTTGTCTAAGTGGTGCGAACAAGGGGCGCTATACAGTGAATCCGCAGGTTCGAAAATTCGTTCCAAAATAGACAGTACAAGATATGAAATAAAGATAGCAGGAAACACATACACAAAGAAAGAGGCACAATACATCCAACTATTACAACTAGAATCTTTTCATCAAGTCACAGGACCTTTGCATTAAATTTCGGTCAAAACTCAGATTACATACAATAGCAGTCGTTTACCCAATTTGCCAACCAACCTGGCTTACATCGAAAAGATGAAATATATAAACGAGGGCGCCACTTGCGCTACCCTGTTTTCTAACTGCTAACCCTAAACTAGGAAGAACGCGCAACATGCGCTAGAGACTCTTCGTATGGTACCATCCAAAAATAGGCAATAATCACGCCTGTCCACTAATGACTGTCTTTAGGTTCTCCACAGGGTCTGATCGTTGGTCAGGTTCTGATGTGGGGAAAGATATGTCGTTGTATTCCCTTGATCAGGTATCCTAGCGAACAAGTGTCTATTAAAGGCTTTGTTGTTTGTAATAACGACTTCGCTTTCTGTTATGCGCTCATTCACTGGAGAACTGTGTGCGGTAAACAACTGTTCGATTCTCGCGACTGTTATCAAAATGGTATGATACTTCAGAGAACACGTATCACTCAAAACTGCCATGAAGAAAACGACGCCCGCTAAACTTTCTCTTTCTGTGCACTGGTAAGAGCCACGTGGATTTCCTTTTCGGCCGCTTCGCCTTCTATGGTATGCTCCGTGTTCCTTTCTTTTGCTAACCTTTGCACCTCTTGCAACTGTGCAATAATGTCCTGCGCCTCTCTGAGTTGCCTTTTCAAGCATGCCACGTTCCCTCCGTGACTCTGTGCAGCTGACGCTTTCACGGTCTTTGTCGCTAGCTGTCGCCTTAATTCCCTGTTTTCCTGATAGAGCTAGGCAATAGCCAGCTTTGCTTGCTTCAGCTGCTGAGATGGCGCTTCCTCATTTGCTCCTGCGACATTCGCTCTCCTTGCTCTGCTCCTGTCTTTGTGGCTCGATTTCCCAGCAAGCTCTAGCCGGATGGCGCGTCTGAGTAGTTCTTCAGCTATCAATCCAACGCGCGGTTCTTCTGTGATCTGAGCTTTCATGATTTCCTTGTTCTTTCTCGGCCTGCCCCTCCGAGGCAGCTGTTGTTGGGAGGAGGGGGCTCTTACCATCTCCCCTTCCTGTATGAATTCCTCTGCTTCGGCTGTTCCGCAACTTGATCTGGTCTTTCCTGCAGGTGAAAGACTGGTTCCTTCCATGTCTTTGGGAATGGTTGCCGCGGGTGAGAATGAATCCCAGTCTCTTTGGGGCTCGGACCTCGCAATTCTGCCGCTCCACGCGCCCTTTCCTACGCACTGAGAAGTCGCCATGGTGGGACCAAGGTATACTCTGCGCGTAGTGTATTGAACAAATGCACAGGGGGAGAGGTTCTGAACAAACTGGATTGGAAAGGGGAAAACTGCGAACAGAGTTTAGGCTTGGTTCTATGACTGGAGGACATGCCGAGCATATGAGATTTATAACGAATCGACCAGGAGAGAAAATCATGCTGAAAGGCAGCAAATGTATGGCGACGACATGTTTCAAGTCGAGTTGCAAGTTATCCATGGAAAATCCCCGCGTGTAGGATGCAGGTGATAAGGTTTGTTGGGCATGCATAATACGAACGCCGCGATTTTTCATTCCCTCAACCTTCATGATGAACTAATAATAATTGTTGTACTCGCTGACGCGACCTCTATTAACCATTTGACCCGACCTGGGCACGTAGAGACTAGTTTCTTAACGGGATTCGACTTTCTGGAAAAGGCATATCTGTACTGTTGTCGCCTTATACACACTTCGGAGACGTGGAAGAAATCTTCAATCCACTCGGTGTGTCCTTAGGAGCAAGTGAGAGTTAAGGTGTTGTCTCCTAATCCTCAACTCCTCCGTCTAGGCCAACTCCTAGCGAAGCCAAGGGGGGTAGTCCCTAACAAATATACTAAGGCTTTTAAATAAGCTAAGTACAAGACATGAAATCTAGGAGTTTAATTATTCATTCAACAATCAACCATAAATTGAAATACACATAAACCAACTATTCATCCACGATATAACATCAATCATATACTTGCATAAAAAGGATACTCAGGTACGTTTGTTATATGCAAGTAAATTTAAAATTTGCTTCCAAGAAGATAACCAATATATAAAAGGAAGCCTGTGGCTTTGCTGAGTGTAAAATGAGACCAGTGCCTTAAAGTGAATCGTGGGCAATGTAGTTCGTGTGTTTTATTAGGATAAATTGATGTTGAATTAGTGAAATGGTTTGGGCCTCCTTATGTATCGTTTACCAATCTAAAACTTGCCGACCGGGTGTGTAGCAGATCCAACAAGGCAAGTTGCCAGGTGATTTGACGCACGACACCTAGGGTAGTGGTCTTAGACAAACGATACCACTTAGAGATTGTCCTAATTAATCTATCAACCACTGACCAACCCAACGTGTATGAAACTTACTTCCAGCAGATCGAGACTAACTCGCAACTGGAAGGGTCAGGAACCGCACTGAGCACTGAGGGGATGGTTTATTTGCCAAATTGAAATTGCAAGAAGTAAAACTAATCTAGCAATTAGTGTTCTACTTTGCAAATTGAAATCTAATCTAGATTGATTCCAGTGGTTTGTGATGAATTGAAAGATTACTTTTATCTTATCTTTAGTTATGAAAGTAGAATCTAAGCTAAAATTGCAAAATTGAGACAAACACCAAAAACACCATTCCCCTAGGGGGGATGAAGAGTGAGAGCTTGTGGCCCCAATGATTTTATTAAAGAACTTGCACAAATATTTATGGAAGTGATTTGTGACCATTCATTAGGGAGGTCACAAGTCTTTACAATGTTTTACAAATGTTTATTGTAGAAAGGGGGTGCCCCCGGGGGTCCCGGATGCTCCAAATCCGCCCAAAACAGACATAACTTCCTCTTATCTGTTCGTTAACCTGCACAAAAAAGCAAACAAACAATGACAAAAGATGCCCAAAAACACTTTGGAAGTGTCTTGGGTTATTAGTAGGAAAGCCCCAAAATTGACTAAGTAAACTCGCATAAAATGAGCAAAAATGAACTAAGAAAAGCAAGCTAAAGAGCTTGTCTCCTTAGGGTCTTTTTCTACTATTTTAAAACATCCATATAAAGGCACTCTAATTGCCAAATATGGAATTGAAAGATTTAGGAAAAGAACTATCCTTTAACTTCTAAAATTTTTGAAAGAAAAGCATGCTAAAGGAGACTTTTCCTATGCTAGATCTAAGCAATTAGATGAAACTTGAAAGTACAAACTTGGATCTAGTTTATCTTATGCATGTAGACTTATATATTCAGAAATTTAAATAAGGATAGATCTAAGATACTTGCATTTTCAACAAAGTAACCAAAAAACTTAGATTTTCAGAAAATTTGAGATAAGGAAGAAAGAATGTCGAACGGAAGCCAACTTTGGGCTATGCAGTCTCTTTGATGCACTTGAAGAGGGAATCCTTTCGATTAGATGGAATTGAAAGTGTTAGAAGCTCAACCTAGAGTCTTCCACTCCTCCAAATTAGAGGTCCTGTAAACTTAATAGAAATCTTACAAGAAACTGTTAAAAGTAGATGCATCTACCTCCTACACATTCAATCTAGAAAACACGAATTCAAGCAAGAATGGCATGAAATGATAGATTAAATATGTTAAATAAGATCTAGTAATGCAAGAAAGATCACTAATATCTTATTGAAAGGTTACTAACAGATATAATTGCAAAAAAAAGAAATTTACCATAATCTCAACACATCCACAAAGAAGAATTGTATCTACACATTGGTACAAGACACCAAGATTGACCTCCAAAGTCTTCAAGTTTTATTCCAAGAGCCCGAGATCGTATTACAACAACATAACTTTACATAACCAGATCTGATTACAAAAGGAGAACTAGCTCCAATATATAGCAAGAGGGTGAAGAAGCCAAGTGAAGGAGGGCACACCACTTGGAGAGGGGGGGCGCACCATTTGGAGGAAGAGGGATGACAAGTGTGGAGAGGGTGGCTGCCACCTCTCCCACAACACAAACAGGTCACCACTTGTGAAGAAGATGAGGTATGGGAGGTGCCACCTCTCAAGAGGTTGGCTGCCCCCTTTGGGAATGTGCCACCTCTCAAGAGGTGTGCACCTCCTCATGGAGTACATGCCACAATGAAACAACACCTGTCCCACTTATGCCTTTTGACCAATAGGAGTTACCCAATGGATGCCACCTTGCCTTTTGAGGCTTTATTTCAACTCAAACATGTCCCCACATGTTTCCTCAAATTTTGCTTTTGCTGATTTTATTTGATTTAATTTGACTTTTTTGGGTTTTTGGAGTAAAATTAATTTTTAAGTGATTAAAATCACCAATTTTACTCAACCAAGTGGGTACTTAGGTAATATGGGTGCTCTAGGTCCAAAATATGGGTAGTTTTGACCTTCTCATTATCCAACTGGCTGAAGTAGAAAACATAGATAACAACCATGTCATGGATGAAATAAGACCTCAGATGTCTGAAAAATCCCGGTCCGAGATGACTCGTTGAAGATCCTTTTCCAAGTTTTATCAACTTGGCTCTTTTCTTGGGATCAGACCACCCAAGAAACATGTTCATTCCTTTATTCAACCAAACATTGGAGTCTGGTCGGCCTTGTAAAGCTTTGATGAATCTCTGCATTGGACTGTCACGGTGGAAGCCCAACCGCTGTTCATAATGATCTGACATTGATAGACCGGAGTTGTCTTCCACTCTTCCATTATTTGATTCTTCTGACGAATGAGAGATTGGAAGTGGAACTGCCAAGACCTCTGCTTCACTGATCGTTTCAGGTTCATCATAACTGTCGAAGGTCTTCTCTGAGGAGATGGATTCCTCGAGAGGAGGGTGGGGATCTGAATTATCTGGATATTCAATCATTTCAAACTCAAAATCATTTGTTTCCTCATGACCAATTAATGACTCATCTATAGGCTCTTACGGAATTTCCAGGTGAAATTCCTTTTCTTGTTCATTGTGAAGTTCTGTCTCTATAGGGTATGAATACTTGATGCGAGTTTCTGCCTTTGCAAGGCGAACCTTCATGGCCTTTAACTGCTTCGCATAGATAAATTCCATGGCCTGAATGACTTCTTTAAACTTTTGATTGGAATCTAGTGAAGCATCATTCTTAACATCTGAATTGATTGTTTTCATATTTGAAGGTTTCTTTTCCTTCCATCCATAAAAGCATCAATCAACTCATTGTAAGTTCTAACCTATTTATCTTTAAGCTCTGTAAACAAATCAAGATCATCAAAGGATAAGATAAACAATTTCATTCCCACATCTTCATATAAGGCATTACAACACCATTTATTAAAGCAAAGGGAAACTTTCTTAACATGAAGTCTAGCATCAACAATATTATTACTTTGAAAACAAGGCAAATTTTTAATTTCTTTTTCTGGAATCACATGTGGATAACCACTTGTTGCAGAAAAATCAATAGGTTTATAAAGATCATCCATTTCTAAACTAGATTTATTAATCAAAAAGAAAAGAGAAAAGATTCTATCAGAAATGGACTGGGACCCAAAAATTAATAAGGATCTTGTTGGGAAGAAAGCTTGGTTAGGCTCCTCCAAAAACACCTTCGGGTTCAAGGATGAAGCTAAGCAAACCGTGAGTTCCTCCTTGCAGAATACTTTGTCAAATTATTTTTTGAAGTGGAGTCGATAGATGATCAAGTTTATTCTAAACAAACAAGAAGCATCAAACAAAACAAAAAACAAAAAGGAAAACAAAAGTCGTATTCCGGGAATAGAAAGATTTATCCCCGGCAATGGCGCCAAAATGTTTCCGCCTTATACACACCCGGGAGACGTGGAAGAAATCTTCAATCCACTCGGTGTGTCCTTGGGGGCAAGTGAGAGTTAAGGTGTTGTCACCTAATCCTCAACTCCTCCGTCTAGGCCAACCTAGCGAAGCCAAGGGGGGTAGTCCCTAACAAATATACTAAGGCTTTTAAATAATCTAAGTACAAGAAATGAAATCTAGGAGTTTAATTATTCATTCAACAATCAACCATAAATTGAAATACACATAAACCAACTATTCATCCACAATATAACATCAAGAATATACTTGCAAAAACAGGATACTCAGGTACATTTGTTATATGCAAGTAAATTTAAAATTTGCTTCCAAGAAGATAACCAATATAGGAAGCCTGTGGCTTTGCTAAGTGTAAAATGAGACCAGTGCCTTAAAGTGAATCGTGGGCAATGTAGTTCGTGTGTTTTATTAGGATAAATTGATGTTGAATTAGTGAAATGGTTTGGGTCTCCTTATGTATTGTTTACCAATCTAAAACTTGCCGACTGGGTGTACCGCAGATCCAACAAGGTGAGTTGTCAGGTGATTTGACACACGACACCCAGGGTAGTGGTCTTAGACAAACGATACCACTTAGAGATTGTCCTAATTAATCTATCAACCACTGACCAGCCCAGCGTGTATGAAACTTACTTCCAGCAGATCGAGACTAGCTTGCAACTGGAAGGGTCAGGAACCGCACTGAGAGCTGAGGGGATGGTTTATTTGCCAAATTGAAATTGCAAGAAGTAAAAGTAATTTAGCAATTAGTGTTCTACTTTGCAAATTGAAATCTAATCTAGATTGATTGCAGTGCTCTGTGATGAATTGAAAGATTACTTTAGCTTATCTTTAGTTATGAAAGTTGAATCTAAGCTAAAATTGCAAAATTGAGACAAACACCAAAAACACCATTCCTCCAAGGGGGATGAAGAGTGAGAGCTTGGAGCCCTGTTATCCCCGATTTCTAGGGATAACTAGGAGATCATGTCTCGAGGCCCACAAGTCCTAGACATGGAGTACCGAGAGCAGGATTGACCTGAGCATGGCCCTGGAGGGCCCATCTTTCTTCTTCTTCATCAGACTTGTCCTGTCAGTAGCAACAACATCCATCACCTTCGGCTTGGACTTGTATCAGATAAGACTCTTGCTCCATGAGGTGATTGGTCCAGGTATCATGGTATGTGTCATATTTGATCATTTTAACCTTCAGATATATGCATCAAATTCCTTTCATTTCTGACGACTGCTTGGATCTTACATTAACCCACTTGACCATGGTTGGGGGGATTGACAGGGTACCCTAGCAAGCTTGTACCCATAGGTTTTGGTTAGCCACCAGGGGGGATTTTGAAGGGCCATCGTCCACTCCCATCATATCATCACTCTTACATCTTATCTCCCACTCATCTATCCCATTCCCCTAGTCCGGACATTAGGATGACTTGTTTGCGGCAGTGTTGCCAGAAGCGGGAGCGAAGCGGGAGCGTTTTAGGAAGCGGGAGCGTCGGAAGCGTCATTTTCCAAAAATCCTCGGAAGCGAAGCGTCTGGGAAGCGTCTATTATATATATATATAATTTTTTTATATATATCGCATTTATATTCAAAAAAATATGTATAAAGACAAATTAGCTGCAGAATATATGAAAACATGCATATTTGTACATCAATATAGATAGAAATGACATCCATACTACATACTAACATAGTTCATCAATGATTAATCATTCGAGCATCAACCATCTAGATTATAGATTCTGGCAATTGT
>JASDQU010438767.1:52335-82303 GCA_032191745.1 Picea mariana | reverse complement strand
ATTGGTTTTGAGCTAGTGATTACATTTGTGAGTTTATTGATGAAACATAGTGCTCTTTTCCTCTCATTTTGACCATTGACAAAGCTTGACGTCACACTTTTAGTGGCTGCAACAGAAATTGTATAGAGGTGACGTCACATTATTTAGATACCTTGTTTATGCTCAAACGTTGTGATTTTTACCTTCTATATATGATTGACATTGAGTTATTAATTGCATGTGTAAGCTAATTTGATAAAACGTTTTCACTCTTTGTCATATTTTGGCCTATTGATTCAACCTAACGTTATACCTATTGCAGAAGCAATATAGGTGACGTGGTAACATTATATATGAGCTTGTTTTGACATATTTAATGCATTATTGATATGATACAAAGTTTGATTGTACACATTGAATGCTCTTGATATATTTGTTGAAGAAGTGACCTTTTCCTTTAGATAATCATTGACTTCGTCAACAATTATATTTATTTATTGCTCATATATTGATTGAAAGATAGTCTTGAATGCTTATGAAGTACTAATCCACTGCAAAGCACATTCTAGTTTTTCTTTGTTTTGTCTCGCAAACAGGTGCATTGACAGTGAAAGACTTCATCTTTGACTATCTCTTCTTGGGCAGCAATCTGTGAAAGGGTTCTTCTTTGACTTGGTCTTTACCCTTTACCCTTTCCTTTATCCAGATTGCCTTAGGGACGTCTCCCTTGGACTTGCCCTCCTGAATAGAAAGAGCTCCCCATTGAGGTGACAGTGGGTGGGGAAGCTCCTGTTACGCCGGTTTCAAGCCCTTGGACCTTTCCTACAAACCGTGCGATAACAGTGCCCACATAATCAACTCTGATGTTCTTTTCTGTAACCTGTTCCCGTAGAAAGTGATACTTGATTGTAATGTGCTTCGTCTTGGAGTGCATCACCGGGTTTTTTGAGATACTGATGGCACTTGTATTATCACAATATATTGGAATGGGCTCATCATACTCAACCTGTATATCTGTCAAATTTTGTTTCATCCAAAGAACCTGTGTACAACATGTTGCTGCTACAATATACTCTGCCTCGGCTGTAGATAGGGATATTGATGATTGTTTCTTGCTTAGCCATGATACCAAACACTCACCTAAGTAGAACGTTGCTCCACTGGTGCTTCGTCGGTCATCAATACAACCTGCCCAATCTGCATCTGTGTAGGCAATAAGAGATAGATCTTTTCCTTTTGGATACCATAATCCAAACTCTTATGTTCCTTTGAGATATTTGAAGATCCTCTTTACTACTAATACATGTGATTCCTTTGGTGCTGCTTGAAATCGTGCCACCTGTCCAATTGCCTGCATTACATCTGGTCTGGATGTTGTCACATATAGTAGGCTACCAATCATTGACCTATATTGCCTCTGATCTGTAGACTTCAAATCATCATCTTTGCTCAACTTACAACTGGTTTGCAATCTTCCATTCCAAACCTCTTTAGCATTTCTCTGATATACTTGGTTTGAGAAATAAAAATTCCTTGATTGCTTTGATGTATCTGAAGTCCCAGAAAGAAGGATAGTTCTCCAAGTAATGACATTTCAAATTCATTTTGCATATCTTTTGCAAATTTCTGGCTTAACCTATCATCATCACTACCAAAAATAATATCATCAACATAAACTTCAATTAATAAAATATTACCTTGACTTACCTTGATGTAGAGGTTGTTATCTGCACTTCCTTTTCTGAACCCTGCCTACTACAGATACTTATCCAGTCTAGAGTACCATGCTCTAGGAGCCTGTTTTAGACCATACAGGGCCTTTTTTAATTTACACACATAATTTGTGTTCTCTGACAACTGAAATCCTTCTGGTTGTTCAATGTAGACTTCTTCAAGTTCCCCATTCAAAAAAGATGATTTTACGTCCATATGATATACTTTAACATTTTTGGAGCATGCATAGGCTAAAAGCAAACATATTGCTTCCATTTTGGCAACTGGGGAAAATGTCTCTTCAAAGTCGATTCCTTCAATCTGTGCATATCCTTTACATACCAATCTAGCTTTGTTCCTTGTAACCTGTCCATCTTCATTCAATTTATTTCCTGAAAACCCATTTTGTGTCGATCACATTCTTATTCTTTGGTCTTGGAACCAATTCCCAAGTGTCATTTTTCTCTATTTGATCCAATTCTTCATCCATGGCCTTATTCCAAAATTCATCCTTGCTAGCTTCTTCAAAACCGTTTGGTTCAATTGTAGATAAGAGTGCTAGGTGTATTTGTTCTGGTGAACGGATTCTTCTTCTAGTCTCAACTCCTGCATCTTTGTTCCTGATAATTCGATCTAAAGGATGATTCTTCTGTACTCATTTATTGGGTGTCTTTGGAGATACTTGCTGGACTTGCTCTTCTGCTTCTGTCAGTTTCTCTTCATCTTCATCTTCCTCTTCTACTTCTTTTTCATCTTCTTCTTCAAAAAGTTGTTCCATTGATTTGTTTTCTTCTTCCTTTGATTCTGGTCTGCCTGTTTCATCAATTGTTACGTTGATGCTTTCCACAACTTTGTTTAATCTTAGATTGTAACACTTGTATGCTTTCCTTGTACTTGAGTGACCAACAAGTATTCCTTTGTCCACACGAGAGTCAAACTTTCCCATTCTGCCATCTTCTCTTTTGATGTAGCATTTGCTTCCAAAAACTCTGAAGCGCTTCACATTTGCTGGTCTTCCTTTACATAGCTCGTAGGGAGTTTTATCAATGTTGTTTCTGACCATTACTCTGTTTTGAATGTGAACCGATGTATGCACTACCTGTGTCCAAAAAATATCTGTCAATTTGTAATCCATTAGTATTGTTTGAGCCATTTCCTGTGTAGTTATCATCCATTATGATAATGTTCCTTTGTCTTTGAACCACTCTCTGAACCAATCTATGAAACCATGCTCTCGTCCACTATCATATATCTATTAAAACCTGCTAAGTCTTCTTACAAATCCATCTCTGTCCATACTGTCCAAGACTCTACTTGCGCAACTGCCCATAATGCTAACCCATTTATCATTATACTATCAAACTGTACTTCTGCTAACTGATTGCTCTGAATATGTCTTCTCAAACTCTGCAAGCTGCTCGAAGGATGGTTCTTTGGTCTGTCACAGCTATCACATAGACTCCCCCTGTCTAATATTCATATTACTTGGGAGTCTCTAAGCCGAATGGCTCAGAACAATTCCTGCTCTGATGTCTATTCATCATCATCTTCATTGGTAGATTCATCATCATCTTCATTGGTAGATTCATTATCTCTCTGAGCTCTGACTTCTTTCTTTCTATCTGTGGATTCATCTTTCACTACAATGTCTGAAAGTACAATCTCTTGAACCTGTTCCTTATTTACCTGTCCTTCCTTTCTTTCAGTTATTTTCCAAACCTTTTTGTATCTAACATCTTTCCTTTTCTCTGTAGAATTTTCTTCATCTCGTTTTATTGTCAATCTTACGATCTCTGGCACCTGGTCTTTGTTCACCTGTTCTTCCTGTTTTCTTATCCATAATTTCTTATATCTGATTTCAGTATTCTCTTTCATGGAAGTATCGATCATGCTTCTACAATCACTGGCTGTGTCCATAGTTATGACATTTGTAACACTCAATGTTATGTGCAACCACATAGGCACGGTCTGCTTGAACATTTCTTTTATAATCCCTGCAATCTGCAACCTTATGTCCAAAGTTAGTACAATAAAAACAATGACCATAAAATAAATTTTCATACCTAGGAGTGAATGATCTTCTTTCTGGCGTAGTCCTTCTAAATTTTTTCTTTGACTGATCATGATCATGATTGAAGCTTCTTTGTGGCTTGAACATGGATGGTATTCTTGAAGATGTATCTTCAATAGTTTTCTTAGATTTTGGTTGACCATGATTCCTTCCTTTGAGTACTTCTCCATAACTCTTTCTATTTTTTTCATTCTTCTTTTCTAGCAACGTAGAATGCTTCTCTTCATTCTCTACAACTGATGTGGATGTTTCTATCTCTTCAACTTTCTTGTTGAGCTTGTCGATTTTGACTCTTAGTGTGACAACTTCTTCTTCAAGATTCTCAACCTCTTCTTCTTTCTTCATTATTTGAGACTTCATGACCTCTTCTGTTCTCTTTGCTTCTTCAAGTTGGATTTTCAATGCAATTATTTCTTCTTCCATTCTTCTCTCTTCTTGACCAAACTCTTCCTCGAGTTGGTTTAAATCATTGGTTCTTTCCTTGAGATGATCCATCAATATCTTTTCTCTCTTTTCTGTGTCTTCCTTTTGTGTTGCTATGTTGGCTTCTAAACATTTCTTTTGATATTCTAGAGTTTCTTCAATTCTTCTGGCCTCTTCTAGTTGAGCTCTTAAATTCTTAATGACCTGCTGATTCTTTTCATAACCTTGAACACTTTGCTTTTGCTTCATCAATTCTTTCTTGGATGACTTGTTTTCTTCTCTTTCTTTCCTTAGATATTTAATTGCACTGATCAATTTTTCTTTGTAATCAACTTCTGCTTCATCATACTCTTCCTCTTCTAAATCTGTCTGACATGATGAGCATCTTTCTTCTTGTATCTGCATCTTCATCTTCTTGGGCATTTTCTGAATCTGCGATGGGTGAAGAATATATGTCATGTAACTTATCCCAAAGTTCTTTGGCTAGTGAACATTTATCAACCTTTTCTCTTACCGGTTTAGGTAATCCTTCCCAGATGAAATCCATTGCTATTTTGTTATTCTTCTTCAATTCCTTCTTGGTTGCAGTCTTTGCCTTTTTCGAACTATCATATCCTGTAACAACTAATAGCCAAATATAATGTCCCTGTGCCTGTAAAAATACTTCCGTCCTTCTGCTCCACATCTCATACTTAAAACCATTCTGACCATTAAACATTGGTACTCCATTCTCAGAATAATCCATGATCTCCTTCCAGTGGTTAAATAGTTTCCTGAAGGAACCTTGCTCTGATACCAATTGTTGGATTACTGAGAGGGGGGGTGAATCAATAAAATAGAAATTTAATCTCTTTTAACCATATAATCCAAGTGTTATATCAATGAAGCATTATCATCCAATAACTGCAGAGTAAATAAGCAATGAACAAATGAACAATCATACACATACACAGTACACCAGTGTTTTACGTGGAAACCCAAATCGGAAGAAAACCACGGAATGTTTTTTCTTATATGTCTTGAAGAATTACATTCATTGGAAGCACCAACTTACTTTGTTTTCCAGCTGCAACTAGAAGGAGGCGCCAACCCCCTAGTTTCTCAGGCTACAACCTGAGGGAAGCTCCAACTCCCCAATTCTCTAGCTACAACCAGAAGGAGGCTACAACCCCCTATGTTCTCTGGCTACAACCGGAAGGTGGCTACAACCACCTGTCCTTGCTCCGTCCTGCCACCTTGAACTAGAAGTAGAATGATGGAACCACTGTCACACTATCACTGTGAGATATACCGTTGTAAAAATGTACCAATAAATCTGAACCATGCATCAACCATGCATCAACCTGTACATCAACCTGTACAATAAACAAGTGCATCAACCATGCACCAACCTGTAATCAACCTGTACCATAAACAAGTGCATCCAACCATGTACCAAGTATGTACCAATCATGTGTCAACTACTCATCAACCATGACTCATCAATATGTACCAACATCATCAACTATACACCTCATGTATGTGCCAACTCATCAACTCCTTGTCTCAACCATGTACTCAACATGTACCTCAACCAAAAGCCCTCATCAATCTCATCATCCAAATCTGATTTGTAGCTCTGTAATAGACCTGGTGTATATGATCACATTCCTGCAAACCTTCCTTAACTTTAACAACAAGAGACTAATATTTTCATCAAACTTTTCTTTAGTCTCACAAGACTAGTTTTGGATTAGTCAACAACCCTGACTTGAAATAATCATAACTTTGTGCCTGTAATGGATAAAGATCTGAAACTGATACACAATGTTCTTTAGTGTGTTTTCTGCAATTCCTCCAGGTGTCACTACTTACCTCTCAGAAAAGGAGTTATAGCAAAAATGGCACACCTTGCTGAATTCTGGCTTATTCTAGAGAAAGACCTTGTAGAGCATGCCCTGCACGGAATATTTGTTTAATTGATCTGAAACTGTTACACAACATACTAAAGATTGTACCCTAACCAACACATTTTGTCTCACTGAATTTGGATCTGTTATGAAGAAGTTATGACGTTTTTACCCGAAACACATGTTTTTGACTAGTTTCAAGACTGTTATCGCGCAGTTTGTATTTCAGGTCAAAGGCTACAGGATAGTGGACAAACTGGCATAACAGAAACCTTCCCCACCCAATGTCACCTCGATGGGGAGGTTCTTTCTGTTTAGGGAGGTTAGCCCAGGGGAGACGTCCTCGGTAACCTGGGGTTTTGAGGAGGCAAAGAATAAAAGGTCAAGAGTTAAGGTTTTCCCTCCTCTCAGGTTACCACCAGTATCAGATAATCTGGCTAATCAGCCAATAAAGAAGTGAAGTCCCTGTTGAGAACACCTGCCTGGAACAAGACAATAACAACACAATATTTATACTTGCAGGTTACAATTCAAAGGGTTAGTACTTCTTAACTATCTGATTTCATTTAATAAGCAAAATAATAGACAAGATGAAGTCAACGTTCTGCCAAATAGCCTATGCAAGATCACAAATTCATCAATGCCTACAATAATGACCAAGCCAACAGTATTTTCAATCAACAATTTGCTCAGTAAAAGCTTGACGTCGTCATTTAATTTGCTTAATTGTTAGTCACAAAGGTTGTTGCGTCAGGTATGACGTCAGCCTAGGTTAGTAGTGTTAGGGTTAGTTAGGGTTTCAAAAATTTAAAGTTTGAAAGATGATTTTGTGCACTACAAGCTCAACGTTGGAGAAATTACCAGTGCCTTAGGGAAAATGGAGTCAAAGCAAGGGCAAAAAGTCTCGGGAGGACTCAAATTTAGAGACTGGAAGGTAGGGTTCCAAGGTGCTGCAATGGCAGGGCCTTGGAATCAAAACCCTAAGGGAAAGAGGCTCACTCCGGTGTTGCTTAAGCAAGGCCTCGTGCTCCTTCCTCTTTCTCTAAATACACTTGGCAAAACGGCTAGCTTCAAAGTACAGATTTAAGGGAGAAAGTGTTGCAGGGGCAAGGCTTTCAAACCCTAGAAGGTGAAAACCCTAGGTGTAGATTCAACTAGGCCTAGGACGTCTCCTCTTTTCAACCTATAACTCCAACGCTAGCTCAGAAAAAGGGAGAAAAAGTGTAGCAACGGCTAGACTATATCTTCCTTCTTCAATGGCTAAAACTATTTCTCAAACAAGGGGACATATAGCAATGACCTACTTGTGTGCTTGCTACCTAGGGTTTCAAGATTCAGCAGTATAATAGCAAATGCAAGAAATTAAGCCTATAACCATTCACTTAAGAAGTTTTGCATGAAAAATTCACTTACATGACATGAAGAAAGCATAATCAAACCCTAGTTGTAAACCTTCCTTGAGAGAAACACCATATATGCCAAGAGCAATCCTCCAAGAAGAGTTGCGCCTCACTTGAAACACCAAAATACCAAACAAAGGCTAAAAGATAGTCTCTCACAAGAGAGTGAGTTATGTTATCTTCAAATGAGGAAAAAACGTCCTCAATTTATACCAATCCATGACCTTTAATTTACAGAATAGGTCATTAAAACAGCCGACAAGGCTGACTACGAAATTTACACTGTTTTTACATTAACTGCTAGATAAATGACATAAACTGAGCAAAAGGTGGGACGTCAAGCCCTTCTGAGGAAGACGTTGGCCCTTTTTTGGGCATATCCAGCATCCAGAAGCCAAATGTTAACCCCTTTAGGGCTCCTCCAAGCTGTCACACGTGCCAATCACCTCATCACACTGCCACACGCTCAAGGTGACGTCCAGGTCTCCTGGGTGACGTCCTGTCCATCAAAGGCAAACGTTCCATCTGAAGTGGTTGATTCCCCCTAGGTCGGGCTATGCCAAAGTGTCCTGGGTGGAACGCCCTTCTTTCTTCCTGTGCAAAGGCTCATCATAACGTTGTCCTGTCTCTGCCATCCCAGCAACCATCTGATGGGCTCTTCAGCCCCATGGAGGTCCGAGCTAATCATCTCCCCATGTGTACCGGTCCACTAGTACCTGTCCGTCGGGCATGGTCCTGCACATCAAAAACTTCGCCCTCCATGGGCTTATCAGTCCTCGGGATCATAGCAATGTCAATCATATTTCATCATTAAATTCATCAAATACATGCACAAGACCCTTAGCACATCCTCTAATAGCTCAAAGACAATACACTGATCTACTATACAAAGTTGAAGAAATAGACAGAACAACCTATTGGGCTAGTATCCATAAGAAGAAGAAGAAAGTTTCCACAGAAGATTATTCAAGCCATGTACATGAAATGATATGGTCTAAGGATGTCCATTCATAGTGAAGACCAGGGGTAGGTATTGTCCGTGGGTGCCTTTGTAGGAGGTGAGTTGTACCCGTCATGGATGCACTTTTTTCCAAGCCCCTTTATTGCCTTTATTCTTTATTTATCGCTTTTTCTTTCTTTTTTACTTCAAGGTCTGACCAGAGGACACTGCCTTGGCGTGGTGACCAGAGCTGACAGTGTTACCCACTAGTATTTTCGTGGAAATGATAAGGCTGGCTCGTGATGAGACCCCCTTTCCCTTGGCTATGCAACCAAAGGTCATTGCCCTGGCGTGGTGACCAAATAATGGCAATGTCATACTGCTAGATACCTATGAACATAATGGGTCGGCTCGTGATGAGACCTCCCATCCTCTTGGTTAGGTCTTGTTTTATTATTTTTCTTCGGGTCCCTTTTGTTTCTTATCGAGAGGCCTTTTATTGCCTTCTCGAGGATCCCTAGGCGAGGCATCTCTAGGTTTTATTTCCTATGGCTTTTATCTTTTACCAGCTGCTTTTATTTCCTGGGCCTTTAGCCCCTTCTTCCCACAGGACAAAGTGTAACCCCTCAAATAGGTCATCCTAATGCCCGGACTAGGGGAATGGGATGGATGTATGGGAGATAAGATGTAAAATGATAGTATGGTGGGAGCGGACGATGGCTCTTCAAGTCCCCCCTAGTGGCTAACCAAAACCTATGGATACAAGCTTGCCAGGGCACCCCGTTAATCCCCCCAACAATGGTCAAGTGGGTTAGTGTAAGATCCAAGCAGTTGTCATAAATGTAAGGAACCTGATGCATATATCTGAAAGTTATAATGATCAAACATGACACATACCATGACACCTAGACCAATTACCGCATGGAGCAAGAGTCTTCTCTAATGCAAGTCCAAGCCGATGGTGATGGATGCTGCTGCTGCTGATAGGACAATTCTGGCGAAGAAGAAGAAGGATGGGCCCTCCAAGGCCATGCTCAGGTCAATCCTGCTCTCGGTACTCCATGTCTAGGACCTGTGGGCCTCGAGACATGATCTCCTAGTTATCCCTAGAAATCGGGGATAACAAGGACTAGCCACAAACCCTATTTTCCACGGAATGTAACTTCCAAAATACAACGACCCACAAGATGAATTTTGTACCACAGATACTTGGATATGTTTTCTCAATGGCATAGCAATTTCAAGATCTGAATCATTATAGAAAAAAAGTTATAGCAAAAATGGTGAGATGACTTGTAAATAACATACCTTAGAAAGCACCATCAAAAGAATTTATCCTTCCTTGCATTTCAGCCTTCTTTTCTTCACTTTCCTCAGAATTTCGTCCTAGATATCCTTCGGTTACCTCAGACACCTATAGATATTCAATATGCTCAAGTGTGATTCAAATGAGAGAGTCGTGCCTCTTATTTATACTCTCCAAGTAGCTTCCTTAAAAACATCTTCTAGGTCACTTGGCCCACTTTCCTTATTTTAGGGTTGGGTCCACTTCTAATTTCTCCATTAAATTTATTATTGAAATAATTTATTTTGTATTCACTTTGAATTATAATGCACTCACCACTTCACTTTATTATTTACCTTTTAAAATCTCTTAAACCACTTTGACTACTTGGACCTTTTGGGGCTTCTAGATGACATATGAGGGTCCTCCAACTTCGTAAGGCCATAACTCTCAAACCATCAGGAGTTATGTGACGTTCCACATACTACCAGAAATAGCATGACATGTACTATCCATATAGAATAGTATTATCTAAAAATATATCATAACTTATACCATTACCCATCAAACAAACTTGGGTCCATTACCCAAACCTGGGGTCTCCAACTTCTCATGGCCATAACTCTCTAACCGTGAGGAATTATGTGACGTTCCACATACCACCGAAAATGACATGACAAGCACTATCCATATAGGATAGTTTCCCTAACAAATTCATTGTCCTTCATCTCATTATTCCACAATTAAGCATGGGTTCTCTTACTCCACAAAGCGTCTTCCCGTGAGGGCTTTCACCATAAGGGGACCACTTTGGAGTTCATCCATATTTACTTCTTATCAGCAATAACAAAACAATAATGAGTCATATTTACATCAAACAATATTGGGTCCATTACCCAAACCTTTGTGCTACGGGTCTTTCTTTAAGGGTTGACATCAATGACAACCAACCTTAATCAACATCATTTTCATGTTGTACTCCTCCATTATGTATATATGTATGCTCATATGCTAGCTTAGAGATGCTCTTTATTATATCATATATGAACAAGGGGTGATATCACCACCCTAAGGATTACTAATGCATTTTGTTGAGATCTAGCAGGTACAGAGCATACCAGAGATGATGAGGTTCTCATGCGCTCTACGGTGAGCACATGTCCCCGAGTTGGAGCCAGATGTTATCCCCTATCCTAGGGATAACTAAGGAGGTCATGTCTCGAGGCCCACAGGTCCATGCCGAGAGCTGGATGACTTGAGTATGGCCCCGAAGGGCCCCTCTTTTCTTTAGTGTGGCCCATCTATCAGCAACAGTAGTATCCATCCCACCAGCCTAGTCCTGAAACAGCAGTAATTCTTGCTCCACGAGGTAATGAGTCTGGGTATCATGGTATGTGTCACTCTAATTATTGAAGCACTTGAATATGTTGCATTGAATTCTCCTTCATTTGATAACGTTTGTTTGGAAATTATGCTCTTTAATTTGTTCATACCTGGAAGGGTGACATGATGCCCTAGTAAGTTGATCTCCCTTTAGGATGGGTTGCCACTGGGTGGGTCTATGAAAGGTCATCGTCCATTCCCTCCATACTTACCACTTTCCATCTTTATTCGTCTCATCTTCCCCGCACCTTTTTTCGGGCATTGGATTTGCCACACTAGGAAGGGTTGTACCTTGCCTTGTGGGAAGAAGGGGCTAAAGGCCCAGGGGGTAAAAGTAGCTGGCAAGAGTTAAAAGCCAAAGAAGAAACCTTTGAGATACTTCGCCCATGGATTCCTAAGAAAGAAGTAAAAGGCTTCTCAGTAAGAAAAGGGAACCTATAAGATAATAACGCTCAAGGTATTAGTTGGTGAATGGGAGGTCTCATCATGAGCCAGCCTATTAGGACCATGGGCATGTAGCGGTATGACACTACCATCTATCTGGTCACCAAACCAGGGTAGTGGCTCTTGGTGGCATACCTAAGAGAAAGGGGGTCTCATCACCAGCCAGCCTTCTCGTCTCCATGAAATGCTTGTAGGTAACGTTGTCACCTCTGGTCACCAAGCCAGGACAGTTTCCCTCAACTTCTCCCTTGAAGCATAAAAGAAAAAGATCAAAAGCAATGAAGCTAAGAATAAAAGGCAGTGAATGGGCTAGGAAACAATGACATCCATGACAATGTGTTGCTCGCCCCCTACAAAGGCACCCACAGGTAAGACTTACATTTCCCTGTTATCACTGCACCCTGTTCACCACCTATCCAACTAGGGGGTCAACTCCATGTGCCATGAAGAGATGCATCATCAGATGCTCATTTGTCGAAGACAATTTGGTTCTATTGGGCATTTTTGCCTTCAGCACTTCTTTTTGTACACGGAATTTCTGCACCCCTGCGTGGGTTAATAATGTAATAGGTCTGCATGGATCATATTTAGGTCAGTTACCTTGGGATGGGTTCATTGGGAGAGTTCCTTTCACCGAGGGTTTTTTATCCTCAAGTTATTAATTGGGCTTTTCAGCCCTATTAATTTCCCTTGAGTTTTTCCCTCACACCTGCAATAATTCCTCCAAAGTGGTGAAAGGCATTCTAATGGGCTTATCCTCTGTTAACTATTGTTTAGGGATGATGTAAATGACCATGTATGACATCTCAGAAAGTTTCGTGGAATTCCGACGAGTCTAGATTAATTTTTTGTAATTAATTAATTTTTAATTAAATTTCCCTAAGTTTGGAGGTTTAATTATTTAATTAATTAATTATTTTTGAGAAAAAATTTTAAAAACTAGGTCCTTGGACTTTTGATAGGGGTATTTGTGCTCAAAAGAAATGGAATGAGACCCCCTACACCCTTGGACCAAGTTTCAGCTCAGTCGGACAACTTTTGCTAGGTGTTTGTCCACCAAGAGTCTCAGTCAGTCAAAAACAACGATTTTAATTGCTAGGTCATGACATTGTTAAAATGTCATTTTTGTATTTTTGAGTTAAAAGGGTGATGTAAAGATGGAAAAAGACAAGAGAGATGTTTCCTAACCTAAACCTACCCAACCCAACCTTTTCCAACCTTTTATAACCCCTCATTCACTTCACCCTCTCAAACCCTTGCGCCCCCCTAGGGGAAGTTATGCCCCCTTCATCGAAAAACCCTAGAAAATAGTTTTTATTGAGATAGGGGCGCCTTCACCTAATAATGTGCTTTCCCTAGACCTCCATGTCACCCTTTGCTTGATCCCAACACCATACAACTCACCTCCCACTCACAAACCCTAGCCAAAACCCTAGATTTGCGCCCCCCTCCTAGGGATTCTCCCTTTTGCTTGGTGGTGGACACTTGGCATTGATCCAAGAGAGGTAGGTTTGCCTCTCCAAGTATAAATAGATCCTTCCTCTCACTCTTTTCCTCACCATACCTTGAGCTATTGTTATGCTACTTGATTTTCACCACATCTCTCTCTCCTTCTTGTCCATCTTGCATCCATTCTTTTGCTCTTGAGGGTTTTGGAGAAAGTATTTGTTGCAAGATTTTTCCTTGAGTAATAAAGATAAACTTTGGAGGATTTGGAAGAACAACGAGTATTCTTGTCTCTTGCTTACATATGAGGTAATATTGTGGATTTGACATCTTGGGTTGCATAGAGTAGATTCTTGGGTAAAGTGTTTTACTTGGGTAGATTATACAATGAATATTCTTGTTGATCTATATATGTGGGTTTGCTAATAGGGTGCAAGTATTTCATTTTGTTAGCATATTCAGCCATATTATCTACTTGTATGCATCACATGTGTTGAAGTTTTGCAGGTGTGCTTCTAGGGTTTTGTTGGGATTGCCTCAAGGAAGAGTCATCCCTCAAAGCTCACTCAAATTCCTTCTTTTCTCCTTCTTTACTCATTATTTTCTTGCTGTCCACTTCACATAATATTTCAGCTAGCTTAACATCATAGATTGGTCATCTTAATCTACTTTTATCATAAAAAAAAATTATGTGAAAAATTTTTGCCCTAAAACAGAAATTTTTCTTCATCTATATTGTTGTGTGTAGTTTTTCCAGCAAGCATAGCTTGCTGGTTTTTGCAGATTCTTATCAGGTTGAGGGGTTTATGTTGCCCAAAATCAGCCACACAACACTCCAAGACCCTTCTCTTCAAGTGAGTAACGAATCTCAACCTTTCTCTTCACCTTTCTAGCTTCTTGTGCATAGTTTCTTTCACTTTTTGCTGATTTTTAGTGGCTCATAGCTTGGGAGGAGAATTGGTACGGCCTACCTCCCACGTGTGAGCTTAGGGCTAGATCTATTTTCTAGTTTCTCCTTTTCAAGTCTTCTTCCTAAACTAGGACGTGGGGTTAGCAAGTAAGTTGTTGATAGTTGTTGTTGCTTGCTCTTTCCACAACCCTTTGGCACAATAAAGGTAGGCTTGCCTCCACCTTGTGCCATTGAGTGGTTTTCTTTTGCTTCTCTTTCTCTTTCCAAGTTATTTTTAATCTTGATAATTGCCTACACCTTAGGAGAGACACCCCCAAAATCGTAAGGCTAGGGTAATAATGTGTTATTGGTTTCTTCAAGCTTTCATGGTTAAAATTATCTAGATCTAGATCTCATTCACACATTAATCTTTAGCCTAAGCCCTTGGGGCATAAGTTACTTGCATGTTCTAAGCTATCTCAAGATCTATTTCATTTTACATGCTCTAATCCAACACTAAATGGTCTAATGCATTGATGGTATAATAAGTGGCATTCTCTTTCATGTTATTTCATACTTAAGGCCATTTGCCCTTATTAACATTCTCAAATGGCCTTAAATGTTAACAATGTTATTTCATGTTGAAGCATTCTCTTTAGTATTCTCTCTTAATGCTTCAACAATCATAAGATAAGTGGTAATAAGCTTGGTTTTTTCTCTTTCTCTTTGGCAAGCTGTTCTTGCCCTTGTTCATTAGCATTCTTTACAAGTTTTTCATGTTGTGGCTTAACTAATGCTAATGCATTAAATCTTTATTTCAGCTCTATATTTACATGCTTTACATGTGTTAATGTGCTTCATTTTTCATGCTTAACAACACATCTTTATAAGCTGCATAAAAGTTTCGGTTTTGGCATAAAATCACCTTTTTAAGGCAACTTAAAGTCATTAAAACACTCTCCAATACACCTAAAAACTTAACCAATTGATATATAAACTTAATAGACTTAATAGGGTACCTAAAACCACCATCTTCGCCATCTAAAACGAGGATTGAGGAAGGCAACGGAAGGTGTTAGGACGGGGACGGTCTCACAGCGCGCGGCGTCCTTTCCGAGAGTACTCGGTTCATTAGGGTTGACCTGTGAAGCTAGGGTAGGCCTCGTTGCCTAACTTCTTGAGCATCCAGCAGCCATTTGATAATCGGGGGAGGAGGTTTTTGGTCAAACACTTAGTTAGAGTAATTAAAATCTTTCAAATCTTAAAAACCCTTAACTCACTAAGCAATTAACAATCTTGGTTAAAAGTGATATATCTTAAGGTTTAATACTTGCAAGTATAATCTTCCAATCTCATCTACAAGTAATGCTTTGTGGGTAATTAACTAAGTGATTTGAGTATTCTGGCACACTTTGTTTAAAGCTTTCAAACCTTCTAAGTGTCCTTGTGAATTTTGAGTGTTGATGTTGCCATTGAGGAGCAGTCCAATAGAGTAAGTGTTATTGGGGCATGCTTAGGCTTAATGTGTTGTTGGTGCTCACATCTTGATTATATCCAATTTCCTGCACATTTAAGCAAACGTGGTTAGCTTGTGATATTGTAACATTGTGTATCTAGCATTCTTTATTTGTAAGTATCTAGCCTTGTTGTAGCATAAGTGTATCTTGATAATCTTTGTAATCTTACTTGTAATTAAACACCCTTACATATTAATTGACCCCTTGCCCAACCTTAGGCACTAATATTAGTTGACCTAGGGAAAGGCTTGCTTGACATAAGAAATCTTGCATCTTGCATTGCTGCCTTTGCATCATAGGTTAGACTCCCCCCAAACCTTAACTAATTAAAATCTACTCCTAGAATTTAACGTAAATCTCATCTAAAAACTAGGGTCTACCCCCCTTGGCTTCCCTAGGAATAAGCCTAGACGAAAGAGGTTCAAGCCAAAGTGACAATGTGGGCTTTGAACCTAGGCATTGTGCCTCCAAGGACACACTAAGTGAGTAGGACTTGGCTCACGTTTGCAAGTGTGTATAAGGACGGCAACATCTTTGGCGTCGTTGCTAGGGACAAGTCATTTATCCTTGGTCGAAACGACTTAACTAAATTTTTAAGAACTAAACAATAAAAAACTTTAGTCCCTAAAATTCTTTGAACTTGTATTGGTTAGCTTTCTGTGATTCCTTTCCAAGTGGCGACTCCATTGAAAAAATCTAGCAAGTATACTACTAGGAGCACTTCACAAGGATTGATTTATTCTTTTCCTGAGCCTGAAAAGGTTTATAGGAGGAGGTTAAATCACCTTGCTCCTAGGAGACTACTTGAAAGTCTTGGGGAAGAAGCACTCACCGATATCCAATACTTGTTCCAAACTAATAATCAACAAACTGTTAATAATCCCACTAATACTCGTAATGTCACCATGAGTATCTTTTTGAGACCTTTGAACTTTACAGCAATCCAAGGTGCTCCTCACGACATTCCTGAAAAGGCCATTGATAAATTGCCAAGTTTTCAAGGGAATAATACCGTCAATGTCCATTCTCACATCCTCAACTTTCAGCAGTATGTCTTGAAGTATTGTAAAGGTCATGATGAAATGGATGTGCAAATGACTTTATATGTGTATTCACTAGAGGGAGATGCTGTTGAATGGTTTATTGAGTTTGATCCAGATAAGTTTAGCACCCTTGATGAAATATTGGTTGAATTTAGAAATAAATGGGGTGACCAAAAAGAAAACAGATTCCAGCTAGCTGCCCTCACTTCTAGTCATAAAAAAGAAAATGAGACTATGCAAGAATTTAACACTAAGTTTGATACCTTGGTGAAAGGTCTTCATGCTGACATAAAGCCTTCAAAAGCTGCAATCTTGATTTATTATATGGAAGCTTTGAAGGAGAAATGAGACATGCCTTGAGGGATAAGGATCCTCAAGATTTAAAAACAGCACAGGCCATGGCCATCAAAATTGATCAGAATATGCAAGATGCTAGGAAGTCCAATATTCTTGGTTTTACTAGAGGAATATGCAAGATGCTAGAAAGTACTCTCATTTTTCATAATATGCAAGATGCTAGAAAGTACTCTCATTTTTCATCATCACTCATCACACACTTAGTGTGGTTTGAAATTTGGGCCCTTTTTGGGAGTTATTGGCTGAAATTGGGAGGTGCAACTTATTGGAGAGGCATATTTTGGTGTATTTGGACTATTTTTCATGGTGGAAGATCTTCAACTCAGGTTTGGCATGATTATTCTTGGTGAAGTAAGTAGAAAATCTGCAATTTGTTTATGTTAATGAATGTTTGTGGTGAATTTTACTTGTTTCATGTTAAAGATTATGAAATTGCTTGCTTAAACCCTAGGAGAGGAACATAGTTACTTCTTTCTCCCTATAGTTTTCCACTTGTCTAAATTTCTCAAGTACACCTTGTTTAAGAAGTGACTACTAGAGCCCTAAAGTGCTAGTTCTCTAGTAACCTCACTCTAATTGTTTATTGCATACATTATTTTAATAGTCTAAGGAAGATTTGTTAGGGCCTAAGATCCCTTACTCTCTAGCAAATTTCTTTCTAGGATTTGGACGCTTCAGGCCTTGGGTTGCCAACACTTCCTCCATCCATTCCTTCTCCTTTGACCAAGTACTATCATTGCTACTTTGCTCCAAGTTTTGTTGCTGCTACTGTTGACTCCATAAACCCTAAAGGCACTAGTCTACCCACTATAGTGAATGATTGATCAAACAAACATTCAAACCTTTCTTCTTGAAGCTCTTACTAACTTTTACTAACCCTAAACTAGACTAATTCCTTAGCTAACTTGTTGTTGTTGCAAATCATTGATACAGCCATACTAATTCATGCTAAATTGTCGCATTCACCTACATAACTCACACTTAGCTCATCCGGAAATCACTTGTGACAATTGCCAATCAATCTACTAGATAAATGTTGAGTTTGCATGGTGTTTCCTCGTAATTTTGAGCACTAGAATTTGTTGTTGTTACTGTTATCATGCAGTTTGTAGTTGGGATAAAAAATAGATCTGAAGAGACAAACTGGCGTAACAGAACCGATCCCACCCAATGTCACCTCGATAGGAAGGTTCTTTCTGTTTAGGGAGGTAAGGCCCAGGGGAGACGTCCCCGGTGACCTGGGGTTTTGACAAGGCAAATGATTGAAGGCTAAAAGATAAAGTCCCCCTCACAAGTCACCACCGAGCAGATAGTCTGGCTAACCAGCCAATAAAGAGAAGTATAGCCAAAAGAGAGTTGTACCTACCCAAGACAAAGCAACAAGAGATATATATATATGCAAGCTTACTCGCTTGGTTAATACTTCATATAATCAATGACTATCTGATATATAAGCAATTGAACAATAAATATTGACGAAGGCAATGTTTATATAATAGCAACGATGTACAATATCACTTCTTCAATAAATGCTAAAGGAACGTGGCATTCAATGTAACAATCAACACTTCATTTAGATAATGCCTTAAATAACCATTCAATTGCTCATAAGTAAAACGGTAGCTGCACAATGATGTTAATAGAAAAAAGGTGACGGCAGCAATTAGTTAGTAGGGTTAGTCTTAGGCTAGGGTTAGAGTAATTAGGGTTCTGTTCAAAGTATTTGAAGTTGTTTTGATCAAAGTACTCACACACTACGCCTTAGATCAGTGCGTTCCTAGGGTAAAATGGAGTCAAAAGGAGGACGCAAGTTGAAGGATCAAAAGATAATAGTAGGACTAAGGACGGGAGGGTTAAACCTTGAGGTATTGCTATGGCAAGGCCTCAGGGATGAAACCATAGGGGAGAGAGGCTCACTTTGGTGTAGGGGAACTAGGCCTCAGTGCTCTCTCCTCCTTCCTTAGCTCAATGGCAAATCGGCTAGCTCGAAAGATTGCATAAGACTAAGACAAGAGGTTTTGCAGGTAACGTGTTGTTATGGCAAGGCTTTACCAGGCAAACCCTAGGGAAAATCGGCTCACCAAGGTGTAGGGGAACTAGGCCTTGATGCGTTTTCTCCTTCTTAGCCTCAATAAGAAAACGGCTAGCATGGAACAGGAAGAATAGAGTGTTGTTAAGGCAAGGCTCTATCTCACTTCAAAGAAAAATGGCTTAAAACCTTGATGGGGACATTAGACAAGGACCTACAATGTGTGCTTGTCACCTTGGGTTTATTCAGCAAACTATAACAAAAAATGCAAGAAAAACAATACTACAACCATTCAATTAAGAAGTTTTGCAGAAATTCACTTACATTTAACCAAGAAATCAAGTAGCAAACCCTAGTTGTAACACCTTCCACCAAGATAAATGCCAAAAAATGTCAATAGAATTCCAAAAATGCCTTCCTTCAACAAGTGCGCCTCACAATTTCAGCCAAGAACACCAAGTGTAGCACAAATTTCAGACCTCACTAATGAGTAAGTGAGAGATGATGAAAACATGAAGGTTAAAACCCTCTATTTATACAGTACCATTGACCTAATTTCACTTTTAGGTCATAAAAAGGTCGACAAGGCCAAAATACTAAAAAATCATATTGTTTTACATTAAATGATTAAAATTAAACCCTAATCAAGCAATAGAAAGACGTCATGCCCCTTTTAGGGTGACGTTATCCCTTTCTAGGGAAAATGGAGCATCCTGGAGAAAAACGTTAGCCCTCCTTCGGCTTCTCCAACCTACCACATGTGCCAAAACTGCCCCAGTTGTCTCCCAAAATGTCCATGCTACTAGATGACGTCATGGTCATGAAAGGTCACGTCCTAGGCCTTCCAAGGCCAACGTTTCACTGAGAAGGGGACAACCCCCCTAGGTCAAGCTCTGTCAGGGTGCCTCTGCAAGACGTCCTCCTTCTCTCCTGTGCAAACCCCTCTGTCCTGTCTGTACCCCCTGTTGGGGTCTCAACATCCATCTGGTGGGCTCTTCAGCCCCATGGAGGTCCAAACTAATCATCTCCCCATGTGTACCTGTCCAACATGGTACCTGTCCATCGGGCATGATCCTGCACATCAACAGCTATGCCCTCCATGGGCTCATAAGTCACAGGGATCATAGCAATGTCAATCACATCTCATCATCAATATTATTAAACATGTGCATGAAACCCTATTACCCCAGTTAAAAGCTCAAAGACATTATACAAGCCTGCAATACAAGTTTGGAGAAAGTGACAGGGCGTCCTATTGGGCTAGTGTTCACTGGAAAAGGAAAGTTCCCGGAAAAGACCTCATCCAAGCAATGTAAGTGGGGTAATGTGGATAAGGGATGTCCTGACAATGGGTGTAGTGAGAGCAAGGGAGTGCAACGTTTTACCTGTGGGTGCCTTTGTAGAAGGCGAGTTGCACCTGTCCTAGATGCGATTTTTTCCAAGCCCATTTATGCCTTTTATTCTTTTATTCTTATTGTTTTTTCTTCAAGAATATAATCAAGGGACATTGCCCTAGCGTGGTGACCAGTGGTGGCAGTGTTACCCACAAGTACTTTCACAGAAATGAGAAGGTTGGCTCGTGATGAGACCCCCTTTCTCTTGGCCATGCAACCAACAGTCACTACCCTGGCGTGGTAACCAATTGCTAGTAGTGTCATACTGCTAGATACCCATGGACCTAATAGGCTGGCTCGTGATGAGACCCCCTATCCTCTGACAAGGTCTTGTTTTTTTTATTATTTTTTATGGGTCCCTCTTGTTTCTTGCTAAGAAGCCTTTTACTGCTTTCTCGGGGATCCCTGGGCGAAGCATCTCGAGGTTCTATTCTTAGGCTTTTATCTTTTGCAGCTTCCTTTTACCTTCTGGGTCTTTATCCCCTTCTTCCCACGAGGTAAGGTGCAATCATCAAATGATAGGTCAACCCAGTGCCCGAACAAGCGTATGGGATAGATGAGCGGGAAGTAAGATGAAAAAGTGGTGTTATGACGGGAGCGGACGATGGCTTTTCACAAATCCCCCAGTGGCAAACCAAAACCTACGGACACAGGCTTACTAGGGCATCCTGTCATTCCCCCCAGACATGGTCAAGTGAGCAAGTATAAGATCCAAGCATTTGTTAGAAACAAAAGCAATTAAATGCGCATATTCAAAGGTTTTGATGATCAGAGTGACACATACCATGATACTCGGATTCATTACCTCATGGAGCAAGAACCATTTCTGACACAAGACCAAGTCGATGGTGATGGATGTTGTTGCTGCTGGCAAAGTAGAGGCGATGAAAGGGAGAAAATATGGGCCCTCCAGGGCCATGCGAAAAGTCGTTCCGGCTCTCGGTACTCCATGTCTAGGACCTGTGGGCCTCGAGACATGATCTCCTAGTTATCCCTAAAAGTGGGGGATAACATTTGGCTCCAACTCGGGGACATGTGCTCACAGTAGAGCGCATGAGAACCTCAGCATCTCTGGTATAACTTGTTTACCTGCTTGATCTCAGTAGCAATTATTAGTAACTGATTGGGGTGGTGATACCACCCCAGCATATATATATATATATATATATATATATATATAAGATAAGACTGAAATAAAACAATCATTAGTGTGAATGTAAAGCAAACTATTCTAACATGCAAATGCAGATGGTATAATACAATGGATGCAAAAATGCCTACCTACTTAACTGTGCTTACTTGTCATGTAAGGTCCCCCCACCTTGGTGGGGTTTGAGGAGGCGCTCGTTGACCAGTACTGGGCTTCTTTGTCCTTCCAATGTAGATAGGTAATAAGAGTTACTAACTGACTTTCTTCCAACTTTGAAAGGGCCAAGCCAAAATTGAGTACTTCCTTTGACATTAGTAGGCTCCCCTTTATTGGTATCCCACATCCATACTACATCCCCCTCCATGTACTCTCTGATTTTGAAATTGGTCATTCCCTGAACAACCCTAGTGTATTGTGTAGAGGGAGGTGGGTGGGATTCTATTGTAAAGACTTCTTGCTAGGAAGGTTGAATCAGTATGCCACCTTCTCTGACTTCCCTGTCTTATACTTGTCTAGGAGTTGCAGGTATCTTTCTTTTGTGGGTCAACGTATCTGATCTTGCTTTTTTGCAAAGGGCACATCTTTAAGAGAAGATTTAGGAGGGTCTCCCATGACTTGTTCGTGTGCTTTGTTATTTTTGAGAGGGTGACTAGTTTCTTGCACATGGGTTCCGATTACTGGCACATTTGGGAGACGACCTATCATTCCATTTTTCAAAGGTAAATTCACATAAGTGAGGTCCATCTCAAGGGTGCCACCCAACATTGAGGCAAATCTCCTAGACAACAACATTCCCCACACATTTGGGACGTCTACTATCACAATGTCAATGTGGATTACTTTCTCAAGGTACTCTTTAAAGCAAACTTCCACATTTTCAAGTACTCTATGTGTGGGTATGGCTTTAGATTCAAAGCCACACACATTTCTGTAAGGTCGTGTGACTTTCAGGCCTAATTGTTGCATGACCTTGAGAGACATCATGTTAGCACCGGCCCCTGAATCTAACATGCAAGTGTTAAGGCTTTTATTATTCATTAGCAAGGTCATGAAGAAGGGCGGGTGTTCGTCATACTGGACCCTAAAGTGATCAGCTTGTAACATAATACGAGGGTCCTGTTGACCGCATATTCAGCTAGGGGGTCAACTCATGTGCCATGAAGATATGCATCATCAGATGCAAATATGTTGAAGACAGTATTGGTTCTACTTGGGCATTTTATGCTCCAGCGCAAATTTTTGTAAACGAAATTTCTGCACCCCTGCATGGGTTAATAATGTAATAAGTCTGCATGGATCATAATTAGGTCAGGTACCTTGGGATGTTTTCATTGGGAGAGTTCTTTTCACCGAGGGTTTTTTATCCTCAGGTTGTCAACTGAGCTTTTTAGCCTGGTTGATTTCCCATGAGTTTTTCCCTCACACATGCAATAATTCCTCCAAAGTGGTGAACGGCGTTCTAATGGTCTCATCCTTTGGTAGCTATTGTTTAGGAATGATGTAAATGACCATGTCAGACAGTGTAGAAAGTTTCGCGGAATTTCGTCGAGTCTAGATAGGTTTTTTTTAATTAATTAAAATTAATTAATTTTCCTAAGGTTGGAATTTTAATTATTTAATTAATTAAATGTTTTTGAGCAAATATTGTAAAAACTAGGTCTTTGGGTTTTTGATAGGGGTATTTGTGCTCAAAAGAAATGGAATGGCACCCCCTACACCCATAGACCAAGTTTTCAGTCGGACAAAGTTTGCTATGCATTTGTCCACCCGGAGTCAAAGTCAGTCAAAACAACAATTTTAATTGTTAAGTCATTTTTGTAATTTTTGTAAAAAAGAGTTAATGTGTTAGTTTGAAGATGGAAAAGAGCAAGATTAGACTTTACCTAACCCTCCCAACCTTTTCCAACCTATTCTAACCCCTTACCCACCTTCTACACTCAAAAATCATGGCCCCCTAGGGGGATTAACGTTTTTCCTTGGTGGAGGTTGTTGTGACTTATATGGGGCCCTCTCTCATAAGTTATGACTCCCTTTGACTCCCACATCACCTCGTAGGATGATCCCACTCCTTTTTTCTCATTAATCCCCCTCCATTCCTTCATTTTCACCTTTTTTTGCCCCCTCCAAGAGGAGTTACGCCCCCCTCTTCTAGAAACTCCACAAATGATTTTTTTTAAATTATTTGAGACCTCTCACCTTCCTTGGCATCAATCCCAAGGCCTCCCACACCTCTTTGCTTGATCCCAACACCTCCTACATTTTTCTACACCCTAGATCTAGCTTTCAAACCCTAGATGGTGTGCCCTAGCCTTGATATCTACTCTTATGCTTGGTGGTGGACACTTGGCATTGATCCAAGAGAGGTAGGTTTGCCTCTCCAAGTATAAATAGATCCATCTCCTCACTCCCAACTCACCATTCTTTGAGCTAAAGTTATGCTACTGAATTTTTGCCTCACCCATCTTGCTCTTGCCATCTCACATTCATTCATTTCTCTTGAAAGCATTGGAGCAATTAGTTGCTTCAAGGCTCTCCCATTTGGATTCAATAATGAAAGCTTTGGAGGATTTTGGATCAATCTAGAGTAATCAGATTTGTCTATTGCACATGAGGTGATCTTGTTCCCTTACATTTTGTGAGTTTTTAACTAGTTTCTTGAGCAAATTTGTTTGTTTGGGTAGATCATTTGACATTAGTGTTGCTGATCTATATATGTTGGTTAGTTAGCATTGTGAATTAGTTCATTTTACTAATCTATCTTATCATATTATGCTATTTTTCGACTCACATCTTGTTTAAGTGTGCAGATTTTCCTCAAAAGAGTTGGTTGGAAGAGACTTTAGAGGGGTTTCCAGCCAAAACTTTCATAAACTTCTTGTTTTTTATTTGGATCTGATATATTGTTGTTCATTCATATTATATTTTTGTAGTTAACTTGTCTTAGATAGGTCAAAATATTTACATTTCAACTTGGAGATTTTATGTGGAAATTTTCTGTGTAAAAACAAAAAAATTTCTTAACATTTTTTTGTGTTTTGCAGCATTTCCAGCAAGCTTTTGCTTGCTGGTTTTTGCAGATTCTTACCAGGAACAAGGGGAAACGCTGTCAAAATTCACTCATACAACATCCCCAAGAGGTTCCACAAGTTGGGTAACGAATCCCTTCCCTTTCCTCCTTGTATATTGCATTTCTTTGCTATTATTTTAGCTTATTTGTTTCATTCTTTAAAAGCATTATTTATTTCTTACCCTTACTTGTCCACAAGGCAAGGTTGTGTGGTTAATCTAATAATCAATCAAGTTTTTCTTTATTTCCAACCCTCTTTGGCCAATAATGGTAGGCTTGCCTCCACCTTGGCCATTGTGAGTGGTTTGCATTTTTTTTTAAGTTTACTTCATTTGATTAATTGTTCTAAACCCTCTTTGACCAACAATGGTAGGCTTGCCTCCACCTTGCTCATTGTGAGTGGTTATTTCAATTTCTAAGTTTGATAAGTGTTAGTTGCCTACACCTTGGGAGAGTAATCCCCAAAATCGTAAGGCTAAAGGGAAATTTATTTGCTTTGATGATCTATATGCTCTAATGGTCTAATATGTTCTAGAATAGTCATCATAACAATCTTGCCTTTTCTTTCAAGTTGTTTCCCTTTATATGCTTCTAAATGTCTTATGGGTTAATGATTTAAGTTTTGCTTAAGTGATATAACCAATCTTTTCTTTAAGTCATTTATCTCATTTAACTTCTAAGCATATGTGATCTTTTCATGGTTTAGGATATAGATCTTTCACATTGCTAAGTTTCCTTTTCAAGTATATCTATCTTTTCATTGGTTTAGCATACATGTGGATGAATGATCTATCTTTTCATTGGTTTAACATGCATATGGAGTGAATGATTAATCTCTAAGTCTTATTCTTGTTATCATTTCGGCAAGTTGTTCTTGCCTTTTCCTTTTGCAAAGTTACATGCTATTGATGGTGAATGGAATGCTATGTCAATGATGGTTATCTTATAAGCTTTTTCATTCATGTTATCTTGTAATATGGTCTAAAAACGTTACATTTTCAGCATTACATTTCAAGCACGCTTTTACATTCATGTTATTTCATGTTTATGGGATGAAATATTTACATCACTAGCACTTCATTTTTGAGCAATTTCATTTTCGGTTTTGGGCCTAAAACGCAAATTTTAAGCACCTAAAACACTCCTAAAATTAACCAAACACACCTAAAGACTCACCCGCGATTCATAACAACATTTTAGACAACTTAGGTAGCTTTATTCAGCCATCTCCACCATCTAAAACGGGTTTGAGGAAAACAACGGAAGGAAGTGGTGGGGGACCGTCCCGTGATACTCCAGGAGAGGATCCTTTCCGGGAAGTACTCTTACTGTCAGGGCTGACCTAGGAAGCTAGGGTGGGCCTCGTTGCCTTACTATCTTGAGCACCCGGCAGTCATTTGGCCAAGGGAGGAGGAAGCTTAAAGCCCCAACATAGTTTAGGGGGAAGGAACTAAAATTTACTTAAACTTTTAAGAAACTCTTTAATCACTTAGTATTATAGATAATCCATGTGTGTTAGGAGGGCTTAGATGTATGCTTAGGAACACACTTGTTGCAAGCACTTAATATCTTTACAATCTTTACTTGCAATCTTTTGGTTTATCTCTATAATTATCTTAAGTTTATGTGGGCATTTGTTTAAAACATTGATATATCTTGCTTTACTACTTTTGTGGTGTGATTCAAGAAGGGGTTGAGTATCCCACTTGGGGAGGCATCACCTTCTTGAGTCTTGAGTGCTTTTATGGTTGCCATTGAAAAGCAGTCCAATAGAGTAAGTGCTATTGGGGCATGCTTGGCTCATGTGTTGATCTCACTTTGATTTTCTTGTATCTTTGTATCTATTTGTATCTTGTGTAATCATTGTAACATATTTAATTCTTTTGTAAGTAATTGTAATTCTTAGTTTGTGGGATAGTTCAACTTGTTTAAATTGTAATACTTTTGTAATTGAACCACCCCTAAACGTAGTTGACCCCATTGCCCAACCTTAGGCACTAGTCATAGTTGACTTAGGGAAAAGGGTTGATTGTCATTTAAATTAACTTGCACTTTGCATTTGCTGCCTTAGCATCTTAGGCTAGTTTTCCCCCTTAGCCTTTAACAAATTAAAAACAACTCCTAGAACCTTAAACGTTAAATCCAATCTAGTAACTAGGGTCTACCCCCCTTGGCTTCCCTAGGAGTAAGCCTAGAAGGAAGAGGTTCCAGTCAAGGTGACAGTGTGGACTGGGAACCTAGGCATTGTGCCTCCAAGGGCACACTAAGTGAGTTGGACTTAGCTCACGTTTGCAAGTGTGTATTAGGACGGCAACAGGTCCATAGGTTTATTTAATCCTTTGAAGAATTTATCAAATCTCTCTTTAATAGATGGTACCTTAATGACTTCTTTCAGAGGGATGGTCACGTGCATTTTGGATAATGCCCCTTCGAAGTCAAAGTCCAAGTCTACCCTTTCGGTCTTGGGTGTTTCAGAAGGAGGAAGGTTGGAAGTTGAAGGCTTTGTTTGAGTCATTGTATGAATGGTAAGGGTGGGTTGGTTTAGTTTCTTTTGCCTATATACCTAAAATTCTCGTTTCGCCAACTTCTCCTTTGACTCAGGGTCCAAGTTGTTTATTATTTCCATTCTAGCCTTCCTGGCCGCCTGTTTCATCTCTTCTCGGTGTTCTTCAGGAGTGATGTTGAGGCAAATCTGGGGGGCTTCTATAACATGGCCTACGTTGTTTATTTGGTCATGGACTTCATTAGTCCCGAAAACATTTTCTTCCCATTTAACGAAACCAACTCCTTTCTTTACTGAATAGTCATCTCTTTGTGTAGGACAATAATCATCCCAATCCTCAGAGATGTCAGAGGCATCATCGGGATAATCACCCCAATTTGCATCCTCTTATGTCAAGGGAAGAGTGGGCCAACCTTGAAACAAGCATGGATCTACTGAGTTATATTCACTAGGTCCAAGATCATCTGTCAACAAGGAAAAGGGTGTTTGCTCATCTTGCCCAAAATAACCAGTTTGTAATAGTGTGGAAGTTCCTTCGAACGATAATTGGTCATCCGTGTTTTGCTTTGTCAGAAAAGGATTTCCAACATTTCACAAATCCTTTTAACCCTTTGCAAGATATAGGACATACAAGTGCTCAGGTTGGTTCCATTACTGGCAGGTTGGGTTTGATTGCTAGTATGCAACTGGGGCTCTTCAGACTTCATTTCTGAGTCCTCATTGGTTTGGCCAAAGTATTCAAATCCGGGCTCACTCCTATCTTGACTTTCTTGGATTTGACTTGGCGTGGTCAAGATGAATAAGGAATCTTCAAAATTAGGTTTTTCACGAGTAGCCATACTTAGACCCTTGGATGGTTCATGCTGTCTTGAAAAGTTTAGGGCATCTTTCATGTTTGAGAAACCTGTGCACCATTTCCTCTGAGGAGCATTGTTTTCCAACTCTACAGTCTCCAGGAAGTCATGCTCTAGTCCTTCCATGCTTTCCTTATTTACTCCCCAGATGTCATCATTGTTCAAAAGGTTGACCTGATGGGTGAGGCTGCTAAACTTGAGGTTCTCTTCAATTTGGCAGGCAGCATCATGAGCTTCTTCTAGGTTTGCAGGGAAACGATTCTTGAGGGTGAGTTGTAAGATCCCTTCAAAGGAGTCGAGGTAATGTTGCAGAATCATGCTCTTAGGTAGGAAATTGGGCTCAAGTTTGTGAAGAAGAGTATTGAACCTATCATTGAATCCCCTAATGTCTTCGTTTGTTTGTTTGCAAGCTTCGAGGAATTGAGAGTAAAGGGAATCCATGCTTTCCTTTTCACACCAACTTTTCTTAAAGATTTGTTCAAGATCTTCAGGGGTTTTGATGCTTCCTTTCGGGAGTTTGTTAATCCACTTTCTGGCACTTCCGGTAAGTGAGCTCACAAAGAGCCTTGTAAAGACATCGGGGTGTTCTTGTCTGGATTGGTGAAACTGAAACACTTCACAAAACTTGGTCCAATGAGAGTTGCCACAGGATCCCTTTTCTCTCGAAAACTTAGGTATCCAGGAGTCGACCTTATTGGGTAGACCATGTAACCCCCCTTGGGTGTTAGCCAAGTCCAAAGGCCCAAAGAGTTCTTTATGAGACCATTTGGGAGAACTCACAGGGATGACAGGATTTGTAGATGCTATAGTACTAGACGGAGGTATGTATTGACACCCACTACGGGTCGACATTAGCGGTTTGTGGAGTCGCCAGATAATTTACTTGAAACAATCAAAGAAAGGGAAAACACCCTAAGTGGAGTCGCCAGGTAAGCATGTAAGGTAAAGACTCTGGACACAAAGCTTACCGGAAAAAATGTCGTTTTGAGGAAGGTTTGACTCAGTGTTCACCGGCAACGGCGCCAAAATGTTATCACGCAATTTGTAGTTCGGATAAAATATAGATGTGAAGAGACAAACTGGCGTAACAGAACCGATCCCACCCAATGTCACCTCGATAGGAAGGATCTTTTTGTTTAGGGAGGTGTTGACCGCCTCTCCAACATAGGTGGTCAACTCCATGTGCCATGAAAAGATGCATCATCAGATGCAAATTTGTTGAAGACTTTTGGTTCTACAGGGCATGTTTGGCCCCAGCACTTCTTTTTGTAACTGGAATTTCCGCACCCCTGCGTGGGTCAATAATGTAATAAGTCTACATGAGTCATGTCTAGGTCAGTTACCTTGGAATCGGTTCACTGGGAGAGTTCCTTTCACCGAGGATTTTTAATCCTCAGGTTATCAATTGGGCTTTTCAGCCTTATTGATTTCCCTTGAGTTTTTCCCTCACACTTGCAATAATTCCTCCAAAGTGGTGAACGGCGTTCTAGTGGGCTTATCTTTTGATAACTATTATAGGGAATCATTGTAAATAACCATGCAAGACATCTTAGAAAGTTTCACGGAATTCCATCGAGTCTAGGTTAGTTTTTTTTAATTAATCAATTTTTAATTAAATTTCCCTAAGTTTGGAGGTTTAATTATTTAGTTAATTAATTATTTTTGAACAAAAATTGTAAAAACTAGGTCCTTGGACTTTTGATAGGGGTATTTGTGCTCAAAAGAAATGGAGTAGCACCCCTTACATCCATGGACCAAGTTTCATCTCGGTTGGATAACTTTTACTATGGGTTTGTCCACCCGGAGTGTCAGTCAGTCAAAAACAGCAATTTTAATTGCTAAAGTCCAAACATAACAAAAATGTAATTTTGTAATAATGAGTTAGAGGATGATGTAAAGATGGATAAAGGAGAGAGATTTTTCCTAACCTTTCCTAACCTTTTCCAACCCTCACATCACCCCCCCACCTAGCCATTAAGCAAAAACGTCACTTTGCCTAGAGGGGTGTGCCTCCCTTCTAGAAAGTCTTCAAAAAGCAAAAACATAATGAAAAAATTAAGGGGAGACTAAATATATCACTAGGCACACTTTTCCTAGCCTCCCACTTGCCTTTTTGATCCCAACACTCCCTCACTCATCCACATCCTTGATCCATGTGATCTTCCCCCAAGTGGTGCGCCCTCCAAGGAGAG
>JASDQU010438767.1:29598-42458 GCA_032191745.1 Picea mariana | reverse complement strand
TTTAAAAAATTATTTGAGGCTTTCCATCTCCCTTGGCACAAATCCCACACTTCCTACATGCCATTAGATCTATCTAAATAATTCTTCTATTTTTCTACACCCTAGATCTATTGTGCAAACCCTAGGAAGTGTGCCCTAGCCTAGAGATCTACTCTATTGCTTGGTGGTGGACACTGGGCTTAGATCCAAGCGAGGTAGGTTTGCCTCTCCAAGTATAAATAGATCCCTTTTCTCTCTCCCAAATACCATATCTTGAGCTATTGTTATGCTACTTGATTTACAACTCTCTCTCTCTCATCTCATTCATTTTCATGTCATTCTAGCTCTTAGGTTTTGGAGTATTCCTCTCCAAGATCTGCTTCTTTTGGTAATAAAATTCAAGAAGCTTTGGAGGACAACAAGAAGGGTAATGCGTATGCTTGCTTCTCTTATGCATATGGAGGTAACTTTGTTGTGTTTTCTTTTATGAATCATGCTATATTAGATCTTGAATAAAGTGTTATGTGGGTAGGCTAGATGGTGCGTATGCCCTTTTATCCTATGAATCTTGATGCATAACTTAAATTGAAGTGTCGTTTATGTTTATTGCATTAACATTCTATCTAGTATATGCTTGATCTTGAAGGAGGATTGCAGGTTAACTTTCAAGGTTTCATTGAGAAGACCTTCTAGAAGGGAAGGGTCTCTTGAGGCTTCACATACTTCAGCTATGTTGATTATTGCCATTGCTCTATTATTTGCTATACATCCATCTCACTTTTCAGCTAGCATACATTGTCTTAGATAGGTCAATATTATCTCAAATCTATATCTTGTTTTGTGGAAAGTCCTTGTCCCAAAAGGACAAGGTTTTCCTTAACTTTGTTTGGTTGTATGTAGCCATCCTAGCAAGAAGACCTTGCTGTTATAACAGGTATATCAGATCTGATAGGAGGCTCTTGGCTGCCCCAAAAAGACACATACAACACTCAACAACCCCTTGGAGGACTTGGTAGCTATCTCTCACCTTTCTTCTCTTTTTCTAGCTTAGAAAGTGCACTTTTCTTCTTTGTTTGCTTATTAGGTTAAGCTTGAGGTGTAAGAGGGGAAGTGGTATGGCCTCCCCTCTTCTTCAAGCTTGTGGGTAGACTAGAACGTGGGTAGATCTAGCTTTGTTTCAGTTTTGTTGAGTTTTTCTCCTAGCTTGGCCGTGAGGTTTAGAAGGTGTGGGCACCTTCTCAACCCCACGTGGGTAGTGTTTGATTGCTTGTAGATCTAACTTTTAGTTTGCTGTTCATTCTCTTGCTATCTCATATCTCTTGCTAAGTTATTTTCATAATAATATCTAAGAAAGCACACTCTAATAACTAAGACAAGATAACTAATTAAGAACCTACCTAGTTGGGTGAGAAACCCCCAAAGAGGTAAGGGTAAGTGTTAATCTTATTTTTCTCATGTCATGTGATTGATCTAAGTGGATTTATGCTCTTAATGTTTATGCTTTAGATCAGATCTCACATCTCTTAAGCCCATTGGGCAACACACTTAATAATTGCTTTGATCTTGCTTAGTTAGCTTATTTTCATTCAAGCTCTCAATTTTCTCTTAAGCACATATATCTTAATCTCATGTTTAATATCTCTTATGATGCTTAATTAATAAGTGGTTATGGTGTTTATTGCTTAATATCTCCTAATAACCATGTTTTTGGGCTTGAGTTTCTTGAATGGTTTAACTTGGCAAACACATTAAGTTTTCTTTTCATCTCATAAGGCAAGCTGTTCTTGTCATTGAATCTATGGTATCTAATCAACCAATGTGATGTGCATGTGATCTAAATGTATCTATCTCTTTAAGCCTTGTATCTCATTTCTTTCTTATGTGTTGATGTACTTCATGGTTAAAGCTTTAACAACACATTTTTGAGCAACTTCAGTTTCGGCCATCTCATTATTTTGCATTTTTTAAGTACCTTAAAACTCTCAAAACACTCTAATAATCACCTAAAAGTTTACCTAACTATCATATATACTTAATAGACTATTTTAGGGTACCTTAGACCACCATCTCCACCATCTAAAACGGGTTTGAGGAAAACAACGGAGGGTAGTGGCAGGGGACTGTCCCGTGGCGCTCCAGGTGGGTGTCCTCTCCAGGAAGTACTCTTACTGTCAAGGTTGACCGTGGAAGCTAGGGTGGGCCTCGTTGCCTTACTATCTTGAGCACCCGGCAGTTATTTGGCAACACGAGGAGGAGGCTTTGGTGAAAGCCAATAAAGCTTGAAAATCTTAAGAAAAAGCCAAATTATTAATCCCTTGGCCACATCTAATAATATTTGGGGGGTTTGATAGCAAAGAGTGTAGATTGTCCTCTTTTCTTCATAGTAATTGTGCTTTATCTTGATAATCTTGTTGATGAAGTAATATGTTGATGATCTAGTGTAAATGATGTTGTGATTGATGCTCAAGTCTTCTTTATCCTACACACATTAAACATACTTGGTTAGATTGTAATTGTGATATATCATTCTTTTATTTGTAAATCTTGTAAGTGATTGTACATATAATTCTTTCATTAACTTATTCTTTTGTAAAACTGTTTATAACTTGTAATTCTTTTGTAATTAACCACCTTGAAACATAGTTGACCCCTTGCCCAATTTCTAGGCACTAGTCTTAGTTGACCTAGGGAAAAGACTTGTTTGTCATGCTAACCCTTGCATATTGCATGGTTGCCTTAACATTTTAGGATTAGAATCCCCTCTAACCTTAAGAAATTAAAATTAACTCCTAGAATCTAACTTAATTCATCTAGTAACTAAGGTCTACCCCCTTTAGCTTCCCTAGGAGTAAGCCTAGACGGAAGAGGTTCTGGTCAAAGTGACAGCGTGGGCTGTGAACCTAGGCATTGTGCCTCCAAGGACACACTAAGTGAGCCGAACTCAAGCTCACGTTTGCAAGTGTGTATAAGGACGGCAACACTCCCTTTCCAATATAATACTTAATGATTAAGTCATATAAAAATAATTATTAAAAAATTGTAAAATTTATTTAAAAAGAACCTTCGGTCAACATACAATGCTCTATAATATTATTAAAAGTAAAAGTATTTGATAATGTAATATTAAATGATGTGCCATATCCTATAAAAATATCCATGGCATATATATCTATATATAATATTTTGTGTTTTGGGGAAAACACTGCTCATCTAAGAAACAGGTGTAGAAAATCAGTGACATAAGCACACTAAAACATAGAGCTAATGTCACACACTTAGCAAAAATTGATTTCAGTCTTAAATGAAGATAACCCACATCACAGCCATACTTCATAAGCTGAAACACACATTACTAAGCAAAATTGCAGCGGAAAATAACAATGAACAGCAGTCACAAATCCATGTGAACACCCAGAAATTTTGGCAACAAGCCAGGGAAAACCCCAATGTGCGGAAACCCACAATGAGAGATTTTATTAGAGCTTCTCGAAGTGTAAAATCTATAGCAGTAGTACATTTGACAACAAGAGAGAAACTTACAGGCACCCACAAAACTATTCCACAAATCTTCCTAGAGAATCGTGCCCCCAAATCCATATTATAGTACAGCCCTGCCTTTTTCCAGCTCATCGAAAACTGTGCCAAACAGCAGTTGCATGGCATGATCTGTACGGCCCTGCTGCAGCAAGAAAACCCTCAAAACAACCTTGAAAACCGTGCCTCYTATGCCTCGATTTTTGTGCCTCTTTTCCTTGCTGTATGGATCCATACAATACGGCCTCTCTCACAGCAATATATTTCAGCACATTCACGCAGAAATATTTCCTTGGGATTTGTGCCCAATCTCTCTTGGAAACTGTGTCAAATCTACTGCCCAATAATTTCTTCCAAGCTCTCTTTAAAAATCTCTCATATGCTTGTCTTGCACACTCCCCTAGGTTCACTCTTGTAGCTGAAAATGACTTTTCATATCTAAATGTCCTTTCACCTTCCCCATTCCTAAATCTAATGACCAAGATTTAATCTTGCATTTACAAGATCAAGTGACATGATTCATTCCCTCCAAAATAAATCACTTAAATATATTAAAGCACAATTTCACTTTATGACATAAATGCACTTTATGAAATAAAGTCACTTTAATATTAGAAGGTTACTTTATAAAAAGTCACTTTAAATAAAAGAGCAACTTTATAAAACACCTTTTACAAAGTTAAGTGCCTAGCAGTGTAAATGTGAGGTCACTTCCCCATACAAGACAAAACATGCGGAGTACCTCCCAAGCTACCAAAAGCTAACAACGGGACACGTCCAACTAGGGGTCCATGCTCGTATTCCACGTATTGTTCACTGACACACTAGGACGTGTTTCTAATATGTTGAAATATTGTAACTTTGAAGAATATTCTAATTATATTTAAGTTATTATCTTATAGATCAAATCCCCTTTTTGTGGATTAATCATGTCAGGTCTTGTATAAAACCAAATCCCCTTTTGTGGATTGGTCAAACCATATTTATATGGTGGTATTTGTAATGTCAGCCCCTAGTGTTTATAAAGTGGTTTTAACCACTACTAGAAGAAGTCGGCCCTACTAAGTGAAGAGACATAACCCTAGCGCCTCCTCAACTAGTATTTATATGTGAGGATGGTGCCTCACTTATACACACTCACACTCACTCATCTAGCGCGCATATCTTGAAGGCAGTTGCAGTTGCAGTTGCAGGAGGAAGGAGAAGAGAGGCACATGCTCAGTCTTAGTTTATTCTTGGTGTTTTGGTCTTAGTCTTGGCATTGTATTGGCAATCTATTATTGAGGAAGTTTTTGTTGGGTTTTCTTCCCCATGAGGGTTTCCCAAGATAAAACGTTGCATACATTGTGATTGTGTTTCTTTCAGTGATCCTCTTTATACTGTTGTTTTGGAAATGCATTGAATGCTCATGTAATTTGGAACTAACCTAATAACAACAGTAAAAACTTAACATGGTATCAGACCTTGACTGAATAGAGCATCTTTCACCAAGTATCTAGACATCACAGTTGTTATACAAGAAAATTAGGGCTTTTCACTGAAGAAGAATTTTTGACCAAAAACTATCTTGGCAAGTGCACCCTGCCCTAGCGCATCTTTTGGTAGCTTGAGCGAACTTTTCCAGTGGCCAGATTCTCTGAAAAGTCAAACCCTAGTTTTGACTTTTACCAGAAAACCAGAACCGGTGTAAATTTTAATGACAAAAATCAGCAAGCTAATATTCTGTCAAACACTTAGCAACCTGGAGATAACTATCTTTTAAGAACTTCCGAAATGTCTCAAACCCATATTCAGAAATTACCATAAGCAAAAATAAACATTGCTAAGAAAATATGCAGCGAAAATAAACACAATGGATAGCATTCAATAACCCATAAAACTCAGAAATTTAGGCAAATGTCAGGGAAAACCTCAATGTGGAGAAACCCAACGAGAGAGAGAGAGATCTTATTATTCAGCTTCAGGAAAGTACATTACAACAGCAAAATCACATTTCCACCCAAGAGAAATCATTTACAGCACCCAAACTGTCCCACCAAAATATGCCTCGATTTTCATGCCAAGTTCATACTGCTTTACGGCCCTCCCAGAAATTGCAACACCTTGAAAACCGTGCCAACATCATGTTGTATGGACTGTTTTGTACGGTCCAGCAGTAGCAAGAAAATCCTCGAAAATTGTGCCAAGCCATGCCTCGAATTTCATGCCCTTTCCCTTTGTTGTACGGACTATACGAATCCGTACAGTGCGACCTCCAACAACAGAAAATTCACTCAGCCTCAAAACAGAAATTTTTCCTTGGGATTTGTGCCCTATTTATTTTGGAAAACGTGTCCTCTTTGTTGCCCTCTTTCCTCTCTCAAGCTAACTCAAAAAACTCTCATGCTCCTCTTCTCAAAATGTCTTGCACACTACCCAATGCTTTCTTTTATAAATCTGAAAATGACCTTTTCCATCCAAAGTGTCTTCTCACCTTCCCCAACCCTAAATCCAAACGCCAAAATTAGATCTTGCATTTTTCAAGATCAAGGGTCATGATCCATTCCCTCCAAAATGAATCACTTAAAATATTAAAGTAATTTCACTTTATTACATAAGTGTACTTTATGAAATGAAGTCACTTTAAAATTAGAAGGTGCACTTTTAAAAAGTCACTTTAATAAAAGAACCACTTTATAACAACTTTATAAAAACCCATTACAAAGTTAAGTGTCTGGTAGTGTAAATATAAGGTTACATCTGCATTCAAGACAAAATATGCGGAGTACCTCCTGAGCTAAAAAGCTAACACTCCCTCTTAGCGAGGGAAGTACTCGTTGCCATCACTATCATCTGGTTCCATCACACTGTGCTTTGTAGGAGCTCCCTCTGAACCTGGAGTCATCCTCAACGCCTGCACAGAACTAGAACTAGAAGATCTTCTCCTGGAAACAACCCAAAACCCTGAGCTCACTTCATCCTGAGCATTGGTTCGATGAACCTAGTTGAGCCTCTTGCCAATGCTCAGAAGAGACTTGCTCTCTTCTCTCGGAATGTGAGACTGAATCCTTGGCGCCACCGCAGTCTCAGGAGCCTCCTCACGCTCCTCATCCGACATTGAATCATACACTGAAAGTTGTCCTCTCAACATATACAACCTATCCAACCGATTACCGATCAGCTCCAGCTCCACCGGGTCCACTCCCTCTCTGTAGATAAAGACATGTTCCCTCTTGAACAATACGCAATATCCTACATCCTCCAAGGTTGAGACTAAGAGCAAGTTAACCCTCAACCCTGTAACAAAGAGAACTCCATCAAGCTCCAAGAGTCCCCCAAACTCGAGTTGGAATTTAACACTCCCAACTCCACGTACATCTCTAGCCATACCACCTTCATTTACCACCTGTCGATCAGAACCAGTCTTTGTGATATTAAGGAATACTCGCCAGATTCTCGTCATGTGGCAAGAGGCTCCACTATCCACAATCCATCTGATATCACCTCCAAATCCTCCGCTGCCGACACTGAAAACTAGGGTAACCAAAGAAAATTCCCTGACGTACTTTGAAGCAAAGTCCTCCATGGTTGTTGTAGCAGTTGTCTTAGGGCCTTCTGGTTCCTTCTTCTTCTTCTTCCTCTCAGGACAACGAGAGGCAAGGTGCCCCAACTGGTTACAACAATAGCATCTGACTTTACTCAAGTCCCTTCAGGAACTTCCTTTCTTCTTGCTCTTTGAAGTAAGAGCAACATTCTCATCAACTCCATCTGTCTTTTGTTCACTGCTCTGAGAGCTTTCCCGGATCTCCTCCTGAGTGAAATCATCCCACAGTCTGCTCCAATCTGGTAGATGCTCACGTCCCACCACACACTTCACGAAGACTTCTCATTCTTTGGTGAAGCCATTTAAGGCTATCCTCACCAACTCAGAATCCATTATGACCTCTCCAACAGCAGCCAGCTCATCTTTTACTTGAGCTACCCGGATCTTGACCACCTATTCAACTAGGGGGTCAACTCCATGTACCATGAAGATATGCATCATCAGATGCAAACAAATCAGAGACTTTTTGGTTCTACAGGGCAATTTTTGCCTCCAGCACACATTTATGTAAATGGAATTTCTGCACCCCTACATGGGTTAATAATGTAATAGGTCTGCATGGATCATAGTTAGCTCAGTTACCTTAGGATTTCTTCATTAGGAGAGTTCCTTTCACTGAGTGTTTTTTATCCTCAGGCTATTAATTTGGCCTAACCAACCTTATTAATTTCAATTGAGTTTTTCACTCCCACCATTAATAAATCCTCCAAAGTGGTGAAAGGCGTTCTAATGAAGTCACCCTCTTGTAGTTAGTGTTTAGGAATGATGTAAATGACCATGCAAGACAGCTCAAAAAGTTTCGCGGAATTCCGTCGAGTCTAGATAGGTTTTTTTTAATTAATTAAAATTTCCTAAGGTTGGAAATTTAATTAATTAATTGATTGATTAATTTTTGATAAAAATTGTAAAAACTAGGTCCTTGAGTTTTTTATAGGAGTATTTGTGCTCAAAAGAAATGGGATGACAACCCCTACACCCTTGGACCAAGTTTCAGCTCAATCGAACAAGTTTTTCTAGGTGTTTGTCCACATAGGAGTCTTAGTCAGATAAAAGCAGTTTTAATTGCTAACCCATGACATGGGAAAAATGTCAATTTTGTAATAAATGAGCAATTGGAGTAAAGTAAAGGCTAATAATGATGAAAGAGACACCTCCTAACCTACCCAACCCTTTCCTAACCTTTACACACCCCTTTTACCCACTTGTCAATTAAAACCCCCACGCCACCATGGGGAAATGCGCCCCCTTCCCACGTGAGAGTTAGATACTAGCTTTAAAGTAAGTAATGGGCCCCTCCTTCATGAGGTGCGCCCTTCCTAACCTCACATGTGCCACTTGGAGTGTGTCTCCCACACTCACACACACTCCTCCACACTCCTCCACACTCATCCCAAGAAAGCTCACGCCTTCCTTGGGACTTGCGCCCTCTCTTTTGAATAAAGTGGAAACATCTCAATTGAAAGCGGAAACTAGCTTTTAAAGCTAGGCATGGGCCTTCTCTTGGCCAATGTGCCCCTCTTAGATGGCCACATCACCCTCCACCTCACTCCACCTTCCATTCTCATTCCAACCCTAAAAGTCATTCACCCTCTTCACTTGAGTTCATTTGTGGCTTGGATTTGGACACTTGGCAAAGATCCAAGAGGGGTCTCTTTGCCTCTCAAGCTATAGGTAAGACCCTTCCCTCATTCATTCACTACCATTCTTCTGAGTATTGTTATGCTACCAATTTCTTACCATCTCTCTCTATCATTGTCACTTTGCTTCATCCATTTGTTCTTGAAGAGCTTGGAGCAACTTTTTTGCTACAACCTCTTCCCTTGGTAATAAAAGAAGAGCTTTGGAGGAACACTGGAGTACAAGACTTTGTCTGGATTTCCATGCTACTGTGAAGTGATATTGTTATTGTTTTGAGTACTTTGTGGATATTGAATATATGCTTGGGTAAATTTTGTTTACTTAGCTAAGTCTAGCAATAGGATAGTTGTTGGCTTATATGTTTTGCGTGTGTCGATGATATAAACTTTTTTGTGTTATTGATGCATGCTACACATTATCTATTATTTTTCTCACATTTTGTTCAAGATTTGCAGGTCATCTCAAAGAGGGTTGTTGGGATAGATTCGAGCAAGGATCTACCCTCATCACTCATTGATACTTCATGAGCTTTTCCCATTCACCTTTTTCTATTCTTATCATATTCATATTTTGGTTGCTAACTCATTAGATAGGTCATTTCAATACATTTGAAATTCTGGTTTTTATATGTGGGAAATTTCTGTTGCTAAACAGAAATTTTCTTAACTGTTTGTGAGTGTGTTGCAGCATTTTCACCAAGCAATAGCTTGCTGATTTTTGCAGGTTCTCGCCAGGTCAAGGGTGCATGTTGTCCATTTTCAGTCACAACACATCTCCAAAAACCCCCTTCGAAAGTGGTAATAAAATTCATTATTTCTCCTTCTATCTAAAGCATTGTAAGCAAAACCAAAGGAGGGTCCCCAAGTGGCTTGCCTTCTCTTTCATTTTAGTTTTTCATTTCCAACTTTAGCTTAGTTTCTTTTTCGTTTTTCCTTAATAGCTTAGCTAGTTTAGTTGTGGGTATCTTACATGCATGCTAATGGTTAAAATTATCTAGAGTAGATCACACACAACCAATGCTAGTTTAGGCCCGTGGAGGCATAGATAAAATCTTTGTTTTTTCGTTATTTCTTTGCATGCAAGTCATTTATTTCTCAAATATTTATCTTTAACAGTTGCATGCAAACATGAGCATCTTAATGATTTAAATAATCCTGTCTTTTCCGCAAGTCATTTCAAGTTCTTCAAGCTTTACATGCAATAACTCAATAATTTAAGAACTCAACTTTCAAATTCAATTTTTGGCCCATTTGGCACTTTTGAGCAAGCATAAAGCACTCAAACACTTTAAAACACTTAGTCCATAGCTTTAACAACTCATTAGACTTAATAGGACACCTTTACCAACCATCTTCGCCATTTAAAACGGAAACTAAAGGAAGCAACGGAAAGGTGTTAGGTCGGGGACGGTCTCGTGGCGCAAAGCATCCTTTTCCGGGAGTACTATTTTTCTTGGGTTGACCTGTGGAGCTATTAATGTTTAAGCCATTATTATAGTTCTTTGCATATTAGATAACAATAGCATAATACAAGATCACTGAGAAATACACAATCACAAGAGACACAGCATTTATCCTAGGAAACCCTCTAGGGGAAGAAAACCCAGCAAAACTTCCTTAATATAGATAGCCAATATAATGCCAAGAGATCTCTTAAACTAATACAGAAATTCCTCTCCCAGATATGTGCCACTCTCTCTCCTCCTTCTCTAACTGCAGATCCGAAACTTGTCTCACGAAATGAGCAAGTGAGTTGTGTGTCTAAGTGAGGCGCTAGCCTCCTTATTTATATTAGACTGGCACGTGTGAAGTGTCTCTTCACTGGCAGGGCCGACTTCTCCAACTGGGTGGTTATAACCACCTTAATTATATTCTAGGGCCTCTTAAATATCTATTGGGGCCGACTTCTTATTCTGCCTATTATAATTATCATTTGACCAATCCGCAAAAGGGGATTTGGTCCTATTACAATAGCCGACATGATCAATCCACAATGGGGATTGATCCAATGAATAATATATCAAATAAGAATACTCTTTGCAGTTACATTATTTCAACACTCCCCCTTAACAAGAAGGGTATTCTTCAGCAGCATCATGCGCGAGAGAGAGGACAACATCATCAACAACATCAAGTGGGTGAGAGGACAACATCATCAATATCATCTTCGAACACTGACTGGCGTATCTATAAATAATCGGAAGTTTTCTTCATCGGCAACATCGTCATTCTCAAAGGAATGCCATCATCATCTGCATCAATATGTATTAGTATAAAAACTGATACATCATCATCATCACAGCGCAAGGCTGGCTCATCATAATACAAGACTGGCTTTACGTCACAGCTGTCAAGCTGGAAGCTCAGTACTTGTCTCATCTCAATGCCTTGCTTTACGTCACAACACTCAGGCTGGAAGCAAGATACTAGACTGGCTTTACGTCACAGCTATCAAGATGGAAGCACAGTACTAGTTTCATCTCATCGTCTTGCTTTACGTCACAGCACTCAAGCTGGAAGCAAGATACTCGTCCTGCTTTACGTCACAACCATCAGGTCGAAAGCAGGATACTAGACTGGCTTTACATCACAGCTATCTAGCTGGAAGCTCAGTGCAACTCTCATCATATCATCTTGCTTTACGTCACAACCATCAGGATGGAAGCAAGGTACACATCCTGCTTTACATCACAACCATCAGTCGGAAGCAGGGAACTAGACTTGCTTTACGCCACAGCTATACAGCCGGAAGCATAGTACTAGTCACACATCATCTTTCTTTACGTCACAACCATCAGGTCGGAAGCAAAGTACTCGTACTGCTTTACGTCACAACCATCAAGTCGGAAGCAAGATACTAGATTGGCTTTACGTCACAGCTATCCAGCTGGAAGCACAGTACTAGTCATATCACATCATCTTGCTTTACGTCACAACCATCAGGTCGGAAGCAAGAGATGTCCCATCACAGCATCTACTCCCCCTTTCGAAGAGGGTCCTTTCGGACTATACCAAGCTTATCTCGAAAGTACTCAAACTTTATGCGAGATAGTGGCTTGGTCAACACGTCAGCAACCTGTTCATCCGTGCTAATGTACTGGAGCTTTAAGGCTCCTCTCTGCACCATGTCACGGATGTAATGATAAAGGATCTCTATGTGCTTCGACCTGTCATGGAATACAGGATTCTCTGTCATCTTTATGCAGCTCTAATTGTCACATAGAATCAAGGTTGCTCTCATCTCTAAGTCAAATAGGCCGGTCAGCAACTTTCGAAGCCATATAGCTTCGCAGCTGGCAGAACATGCAACAATGTATTCTGCTTTCGCTGTGCTAAGAGCAATACTAGATTGCTTCCTACTCTGCCACAAGATCATAGCTGATCCCAAACTGAAACAGCATCTTGAAGTGCTTTTCCTATCAAGAACACTTCCTGCCCAATCTGCATCAGTATATCCACTCAATGTGAAATCATGATCTCCATCATAGCTGAGACCACAATCTATTGTACCTTTAAGGTACCTCATCACATGTTTTGCAGCCACTAGGTGAACACATCTAGGTTCTACCAGAAACTGACTCAAGGTGTTCACGGCAAAACAAATGTCTGGTCTGGTGTTCGTCAGGTACATTAGCGATCCAATAATCTGTCTGTACAGTGTGGCATCAATCAATTCTAACGAAGTATCGACCAGCAACTTCAGCTTTGCTTCCATGGGTGTATTCATGGGCTTGCATTCCAACATGTTGAATCTCTTCAAGATTTCGACCGTGTACTTCCCTTGGTAAAGGAAGATCCTCTCAGGACTCTGCCATACCTCAAGACCTAAGAAATAATGCATTAGGCCAAGGTCTTTCATTTCAAATTCCAAGGCAAGTCTTTTTTTACATTCAGTGATGAGCTTTTCTTCTCCAGTTAAGAATAAGTCATCCACATATAGCAGTAAGATTACTGTTGATACTGAGAGAGGGGTGAATCAGTATCAAGTACAATTTAAAAACCTTTTTCAACTTATACTTAAACCATTCAATTATATCCAATGAGCAATGAACAATAGTATAAGAGTTACACCAATACACCACAATACACCATGCACAATATATGAGAAATAATCAATAGTTTTTGTT
>JASDQU010438767.1:0-17846 GCA_032191745.1 Picea mariana | reverse complement strand
TGATCCCCATGGGTCAGATCTCTGCCAAAAACGTCCTGATGAGGGCGTCCTTCTTCTTCTCTATGCAGGGGCTCGTCATAACTCTGTCCTGCCTCTGCCATCCCAGCAACCATCTGATGGGCTCTTCAGCCCCATGGAGGTCCGAGCTAATCATCTCCCCATGTGCACCGATCCTCTGGTACCTGTCCGCCGGGCATGGTCCTACACATCAAAGACTACACCCTCCATGGGCTCATCAGTCCTAGACATCATAGCAATGTAAATCATATCTCATCATTAAAGTTATCAAACATATGCATGAGACCCCTAACAAATCATCTAAGAGCTCAAAGACATTACGCAGATCTACTATACAAAGCTAAGGAAACCAACAGGACAACCTATTGGGCTAATACCCACAGGAGATGGAAAGTTTCCTCAAAGGATCATTCAAGCCATGTGTAATGAGATGATATGGTTTAGGGATGTCCAGTCATAGTAAGACCAAGGGCTGGTGTTGTCTGTGGGTGCCTTTGTAGGAGGCGAGCTGTACCCGTCATGGATGCATTTTTTCCAAGCCCTTTTATTGCCTTATCTTTCTTTTATTGTTTTTTTACTACAAGCTCTGACGAAGAGGACACTGCCTTGGCTTGGTTGCCAGAGCTGACAGCGTTACCCACTGGTATCTTCGCAGAAATGAGAAGGATGGCTCGTGATGAGACCCCCTTTCCTTTGGCCATGCAACCAAAGGTCACTGCCCTGGCTTGGTAACCAGATGATGGCAATGTCATACTGCTAAATACCTATGAACATAATGGGCCGGCTCATGATGAGACCTCCCATCCTCTTGGTTAGGTCTTGCATTTATTTATTATTATTTTTCTTAGGGTCCCTTAGTTTCTTATCGAGAGGCTTTTTATTGCCTTCTCGGGGATCCCCTGGGCGAAGCATCTCTAGGTTTTATTTCCTATGGCTTTTATCTTTTACTAGCTGCTTTTACCCCCTGGGCCTTTAGCCCCTTCTTCCCACAAGACAAAATGTACCCTGGAAGGTCATCCTAATGGCCAGACTAGGGGAATGGGATGGATGAGCGGGGTTTAAGATGTAAAAGTGATCAGATGGAGGGAGCGGACGATGGCTCTACAAATCCCCCTTGGTGGCTAACCAAAACCCATGAATACCAACTTGCTAAGCTATCCCATCAATTACCCCAACAATGGTCAAGTGGATTAGTGTAAGATCCAAGCAGTCATCCGAAATGAAAGGAATCTAATGCATATATAAGAAGGTTATAACAATCAAATATGACACATACCATGATGCCTCGGACCAATTACCTCATGGAGCAAGAGTCCTCTCCGATGCAAGCCCAGGCCGGTGGTGATGGAAGCTGCTACTGCTGACAGGACAAGTCCGGTGGAGAAGAAAAGGATGGGCCCTCAAGGGCCATGCTCAAGTCGATCTACTCTCGTACTCCATGTCTAGGACCATGTGGGCCTCGAGACATGATCTCCTAGTTATCCCTAGATATCGGGGATAACACTATCATTGGAAGGTTTACAACTAGGGTTTGATAAGCTCTTCATTGATTTGTAAGTGTATTTCTCATGCAAAACCTCTTGAATGAATGGTTGTAGGTTAAAACTCTTACATTTATGGTTACATTGTTATCATTTTGCTTAATCATTGAAACCCTAGGTAGCAAGCACACAAGTAGGTCCTTGCTATATGTCCCCATGGTAGAAAACTTGTTTTAGCCATTGATTAAGGAGGATATAGCCTAGCCGTTGCTACACTAGTTCCCCTTTTTCTGAGTTAGCTTTTGAACATAAGTTGAAGAAAGAAGACGCCCTAGGCCTAATTGATTTTACACCTAGGGTTTTGACTTTTAGGGTTTGAAAGGCCTTGCCTTTGCAACACTTTTCAACCCTAGATTTATGTTTTGAAGCTAACCGTTTTTGCCAAGGATTTTTAAGGAAAGAGCGAGGAGCATGAGGCCTTGCTTAAGCAACACCGGAATGAGCCTCCTCCCCTTAGGGTTTTGACTCTGTTATCCCTGATATCAAGGGATAACTAGGAGATCATGTCTCGAGGCCCACAGGTCCTAGACATGAAGTACCGAGAACAGGATTGACCTGAGCATGGCCCTGGAGGGCCCATCTTTCTTCTTCTTCGCCAGATTTGTCCTGTCAGCAGCAGCAGCTTCCATCACCATCGGCTTGAACTTGCATCGGAGAGGACTCTTGCTTCATGAGGTAATTGGTCCAAGGTATCATGGTATGTATCATGTTTGATCGTTATAACCTTCTTATATATGCATTAGGTTCCTTTCATTTCTGATGACTGCTTGGATCTTACACTAATCCACTTGACCATTGTTGGGGTGATTGATGGGGTGATTTAGCAAGCTTGTATTCATGGGTTTTTGGTTAGCCACCAAAGGGGATTTGCAGAGCCATCGTTCCGCTCCCACCATTTTATTATTTTACATCTTATATCCCGCACATCTATCCCATTCCCCTAGTCCGGCCATTAGGATGACCTTTGAGGGTTACACTTTGTCTTGTGGGAAGAAGGGGCTAAAGGCCCAGGGGGTAAAAGCAGCTAGTAAAAGATAAAAGCCATAGGAAATAAAACCTAGAGATGCTTCGCCCAGGGGATCCCCGAGAAGGCAATAAAAAGCCTCTCGATAAGAAACTAAAGGGACCCTAAGAAAAATAATAAAACAAGACCTAACCAAGAGGATGGGAGGTCTCATCACGAGCCGGCCCATTATGTTCATAGGTATCCAGCAGTATGACATTGCCATCATCTGGTCACCACGCCAGGGCAGTGACCTTTGGTTGCGTGGCCAAGGGAAAGGGGGTCTCATCACGAGCCAGCCTTATCATCTCTGCGAAGATACCAGTGGGTAACACTGTCAGCTCTGGTCACCAAGCCAAGGCAGTGTCCTCTGGTCAGACCTTGAAGTAAAAAGGAAAAGAAAAGCAATAAATAAAAAGATAAAGGCAATAAAGGGCTTGGAAAAAATGCATCCATGACGAGTACAGCTTGCCTCCTACAATGGCACCCACAGACAACACTTGCCCTTGGTCTTACTGTGACTGGACATCCCTAGACCATATCACCTCATAAAACATGGCTTGAATGATCTTCTGAGGGAACTTTCCTTATCTTGTGGGTATTAGCCCAATAGGTTATTCTGTCGGTTTCTTCAGCTTTCTATAGTAGATTTGTGTAATGTCTTTGAGCTCTTAGATGATATGCTAGGGATTTCATGCATGTATTTGATAACTTTAATGATGAAATATGATTTGCATTGCTATGATCCCAAGGACTGATGAGCCCATGGAGGGCGTAGTCTTTGATGTGCAGGACCATACCCAGTGGACAGGTACCAGTGGACCGGTACACATGGGGATATGATTAGTTTGGACCTCCATGGGGCTGAAGAGCCCATCAGATGGTTGTTGGGATGGCAGAGGCAGGACAACATTCTGATGAGCATTTGCACAAAGAAGGCAGAAGGACGTTCAACCAGGACACCATAGCATAGCCCGGCCTAGGGGGGATCACCCACTACAGATGAGATGATTTCTTTTGATGGACAGGACGTCACCTGAGGCAACTGGACGTTTTCTGGAGCATGTGGCAGCGTGCTGGGGTCATTTGGCACGTGTGGCAGCTTGGAGAAGCCCCAGAGGGGCCAACGTTTTGCTTCTTGGATGCTGGTCTTGCCCAAAAAGGGCCAACGTCTCCCTCAGAGGGGCCTGACGTCTCCCTTTTAGCTCATAATTATGACATTTTTAGCATTTAATGTGATAAACAGTGTAATATTGTTAAGTCAGCCTTGTCGACTGTTTTAATGACCTATTTTTGTAATTAAAGGTCATAAGATTGGTATAAATAGAGGACGTTGAGCCTCATTTTGGACATAACACAACTCACTCTCTTGTGAGAGGATCATTTTAGTCTTTTGTCTTGGTATTTGCTCTTGGAGTTGAGGCGCTACTCTTGTGGAGGATCATTCTTGGCATGTTTATGGTGTTTTCTATCATTGGAAGGTTTACAACTAGGGTTTGATAAGCTCTTCATTGATTTGTAAGTGTATTTCTCATGCAAAACTTCTTAATTGAATGGTTGTAGGTTAAATCTCTTACTTTTATGGTTACATTGTTATTATTTTGCTTAATCATTGAAACCCTAGCTAGCAAGCACACAAGTAGGTCCTTGCTTCATGTCCCCATGATAGAAGACTTGTTTAGCCATTGATTAAGGAGAATATAGCCTAGCCGTTGCTACACTAGTTCCCCTTTTTTCTGAGTTAGTTTTGAAACATAAATTGAAGAAGGAAGACGTCCTAGGCCTAATTGAGTTTACACCTAGGGTTTTGACCTTTAGGGTTTGAAAGGCCTTGTCTTTGCAACACTTTTCAGCCCTAGATTTATGTTTTGAAGCTAGCCGTTTTTGCCAAGGATTTTTAAGGAAAGAGGGAGGAGCATGAGGCCTTGCTTAAGCAACACCGGAATGAGCCTCCTCCCCTTAGGGTTTTGACTTTGTGGCCCTACCATTGCAGCACTAGAAAGCCTAACCTTCTTGTCCTTAAATTTAGATTCTCCCGAGACTTTAGCCTTGCTCTTTGATTCCATTATACCCTAAGGCACTAGTCTAAACCTCAAACGTTGAGATTATTGTGTCAAAACAACACCTTTAAAATTCTCTAATTTCAAACCCTAACTAACCCTAACGTCTTACTAACCCTAATCTGTGATGACGTCATGCCTCCTTTTAGCTCTTGCTTGATATAAAACGTTGTGGCTTAGTCATCCAGCAATAGACATTGAAGTGTTGATTATTTTCATTTGGCTAATTTGCAAAACGTCCACCTCTTTGCCTATCAAACTAACCCCAGAACTAGGCTGACGTCACCTCTAATATAGTGATGCAGCAACTTTGTATGTGAGCATTTGAATGATATTTAATGCGTTGTGTTAATTAAAGGATTGATCACTTATATTGAATGCTATATCATTTCCGGTATTATTGAGAAGTAATATTATAGCCATAGTCAATTTTTTGCAATCATTGACTTTGTCAATAATTACTGCTATTTATGCTCATGTATATTAATGTTGATAGTCATTGAATTATGAAGTGCTAACCACTGTTGCACATTTTAGTTTTATTGTTGTCTTGTCTCACAAACAGGTGCTTCTACAGTGGTTTATCTTCTTCTTGACTATCCTCTTGGCAGTAATCTGTGAAGGGAAAACTCATCTTGATCCTTTAGAACCTTTCCCCTTCAAAACCCCAGATTACTAGGGACGTCTCCCTTGGGTCTAGCCACCCTAAATAAAAAGAGCCCCCCATCGAGGTGACAATGGGTGGGGAAGCTCCTGTTACGCCAGTTTGACTCTTGCCTTTCAAAGCTACTTGACCTATACTACAAACTGAGCGATAATAGACTCTATGGCCCTGCCATTGCAGCACCATAGAGCCTAACTCTCTTGTCCTTAGATTTAGATTCTCCCAAGACCTAGCCCTTGCTTCTTGACTCCATAATACCCTAAGGCACTAGTCTAACTCTCCAACATTGAGCTTCTTGTGCCAAAACAACTTTTTCAAACTTCTTAAATTTGAAACCCTAACTAACCCTAACGTCTCACTAACCCTAATTTGATGATGACGTCATGCCTCTTTTGAACTCTTGGTTGATGTAAAACGTTGTGGCTTAGTCATCTAAGTGATAGACATTGAAGTGTTGATAATTTCAATTAGCCTATTTGCAAAACGTCCACCTTTTTGTCTACCAAACTAACCCTAGTAGAAAGCTGACGTCACCTCTAGTAAGCCTAGTGACGCAGCACTCTTGTCATATATGAGCCTTTGATGATATTTTATGCTAATTCAGAGATTGATTGTATACATTGAATATTATATCATTTTCAGTATTTATTGAGAAGTAACAAGTCATAGTCATTTTTTGCAATCATTGACTTCGTCAATAATTACTGCTATTTATGCTCATATATATTAATTGTTGATAGTCATTAATTTATGAAGTACTAACCATTGTTGCACATTTTAGTTTTATTGTTGCCTTGTCTCGCAAACAGGTGCCTATTTTGTGGTTTATCTTCTTCTTGACTATCTTCTCGGCGGTAATCTGTGAAAGGGAAAACTTACCTTGATCCTTTAACCCTTTGCCTTTCAAAACCCCAGATTGCCAGGGACGTCTCCCTTGGGATTAGCCACCCTGAATAGAAAGAGCCCCCCATCGAGGTGACAGTGGGTGGGGAAGCTCCTGTTACGCCAGTTTGATCCTTACCTTTCAGCTACTTGACCTAGACTACAAACTGAGCGATAACAATTCCAACAAATGTATGGCTGTAAAGATACATTTTTTAGTCTGTTTCGACATCCTTATTTGTGACCATATCTATGACGATTGTACATGTAGTTATTTCGTTGGATCCAATATTAGATATGTGGTAGTTTTGTTGATGGCATGCATCGTATTTTCACTTAAGTCATCATGTCCTTGGGTGATTTATTGAGTCGGGATTTGTGGACATGGCTAATCATAGTGGAGTCCATGTTGGCCACAGGTACACCTAGCTACTGGAAATTGTAGCTACCTAGTTATATGTTTTTATTTTCCACAGTAATTGAGTCAACACTTGCCTAAGGTTTTCAGATATATATAATTGCCTTGTCTGCATGAACCACGTGTCCATGTACTGGAAGTTAAATGGCCAGATAGCAAATGTTAGCTGATAAAACGTTCCCTGCAAGGTACTTGTAATGTCCCCCACCTCTTGAAGAAGAGGTTTGGAAGACGTAGTGGTCTAGGTGTCCCCACTAGGCCATAGTCTCACACTGAGGGGAAAGGTCAACCAAACTAAAGTTATATTCTTAAGTTGACTTGAGAAGAAAGAGGTTAAAAGGAGTAAAAGATAACTCAACAGAAGAATAGAAGTTAACCCTAGGAGTTAACCTAACTCAACAGAGAATTAGAAGGAAAAGTATAAGTAAGAGGCTGGGGCGCACCTATTACTCATTCTAGTTTTGGATTAGCATTTGCTATTGCTCTTGAGCATTCAGTTTGGGGGTTTTTCTGTACAAACCCTTGTGAACAACTCAGTGGTGAAATATCCACTCACCTTGTTCCACAGCTTGGTCTCGAGGATGGAAGACTCCTCCACACCATTCTAGTCCCAGCTCATCTCCATCTAGCGCTTCAGAAGGTAGCAGGTCGTACTGTTCTTGTGATTCCAGCAAGGGTGCACCATCAACTAGAGGGAGGTTCGATCCAGCTTCTCCTGAGGGCCTAGGGCCATTCCGACACTTGGGTTTTGTTTGCAGGGGCATGACCATCAGTTTGAGGATTTTTCTGGAGGGTTATCATCATCATATATTTATCTGCAGATTGGGATGTCTTGGAGCCATAGGGGACGTCCTATGATTCAGTAAAACTCAGATCTAGAGAGATCTGCTTGAGATCTGGGTCTGAAACTTCTCCCACGGGATTGTCATAGCCCGATCTATTATCTATATTCTTGGAGAGTTTCACGCCATTTGGAGGTGTATCTCTTCAGGGACAAGTTGCAGAGGGTTTCAAGCTATTCAGGAGGGCACAACTCCCTTAGAAGATTCAGCAGTTGGAGAGGTTGGCCTTGGACGTTGGGCTTGAAACTTCAGGAGGAGGATCCCACTGCCCTGATCTATCATCTGATCGAGTTTGGGCTCATTTGGAGCACTCTTCCATCAGGGACGAATTCTTGAGGGTTTCAGTCTTCACTTGGAGCGTGGCACTCTTCAGCTGGAGGGTTTGACATCCAGATCTGCTTGGTATTGGTCTTCATTACTTATTCATCCTTTGGAGGCTTCTTTTGTATTGACGGGAGCATTTTGTAGCAGCTCATATCTATTGTTTGTACGGCCATCTGAGGGTTTATGCCAGATCGGTCATCTATTGTATTGATTCCGCATAATAAAAAGGTCAGATCTTTGCTTGTGCTTCTATATCTTGAATGTGTTGTGATCTTCATGTGTTGGATGAATCTTGTATGCATTTAATAACTCAATAAACACCTGCACATCAACAAATCAGTAGTATTTAGTGATACCAAGTGAAAAAATTTGGCTTGGGATCATTACAGTGGTATCAGAGCTTCGACACTCCAAACCTGTGGAAGGATCGACGCATGCAGAGGTACAGTGGTATTTTCATGGGACGAAGGAAGAAACTGAGCAGTGAAACAGAGGCCGAAATGGAAGGGTCAGGGGATGACCACGAGCCTCTAAGCTTGGCTCTCATAGCAGCAGAGTTTGACAAGTTCCAACAATCCATCAACCGCACGGAAAGCACATTGGTCCAACACTTGGGCGAGTACCATGAAACCAGCAGAAGGGGACAGGCCGAACTCTCTGAAACTTTGAAGAGGGTTGACGAGAACCTGCAGATAATGAACAAGAATCAATCCAAGCTAAATGAACTTCTGATGCAAGTAACCCATCAAGGGAAGAACCCTGATACGTATGGGAATAAGGAGGCTGGTGGATCCGGTGGAACCCATGAGGAGATCAGATATAATCCGGAGAAAGGCCCCAGATCCGAAGGAAGTCTAGAAGGAGAAACGGCACAGGGTCAGATGGGTAGCAGGGTCAATCAGAGGCGATACATACCTACATTCACAAATGAACAACTTGGCCGACATTCAGGTAGCAGTGTTAACCCCAAACCTTACATGCCCACATTCACAGATGAGCAAGAGCAACCGGAACAGGTTGAAGACTTTGTGGAACAAATAGCGAGGAGTACCAAGGAGTACTACAATTTGGATATGAGGGTCCAAAGACAGATGTCCCTGGATCAGTATTGCCAACTCAGGTTCAGAAATCAACCTAGGACGAACCACAGGGGCAGTTTTGAGTTTGAACGTAGAGCAGGGAAGATAGAGATCCCTTACTTTGATGGTACGGCCAAGATGACAGCACAGTCTTGGGTACAAAAGTTGGATACCTACTTACAGCTCAATCCCATGAGGGAAATGGAGGCCATCAAGTTTGCCACTATGTACTTGGATGGCAAGGCTCATGACTGGTGGTATCACGGACTCACCACACTCGGCCACAATCAGATTGTGTCCTATACAGAATTCACTCAGAGGCTCATTGACAGATTTGATCAAGGAGATCCTGAGCTACATTTCCGGGAGCTCACCCAACTCAAGCAAACAGGTACGGCTGAAGTATTTATTGATGAATTTCAGAGGTTGGCAGTTATGGTACAAGATATGTCCCCGACCAGGCTCATGATGCTTTTCACAGAAGGGTTGATGGAACCCTTGAAGGGTTGGGTAAAGGCCTTCAAACCCAACAACCTACAGGAGGCCATTTGGAAGACGAGAGATTTGGGTCCAGCTGCTAAGCCTAAATTTATACCCAGACCACCTCTTAACAATGGAGGAAGAGATCAAAGACCTCCAATGAATCAGGGAGGACGTGACCCTAAAGGTTTTGACAGGGGTCGTGGCAGAATAGATGACAGCACCAGGAGGGAACTGAGGAGGAAGCAACTCTGCTTCACGTGCAAGGAACCGTGGAACCCATCACATAAGTACATGGGACGTGGCCAGGTCCACTATATAGAGGTTACCACGGACAATGAAGAGGAGGAAGATTATGGTCAGATATAGAACATTGAGGCCGAAACTTCAGAGACAGCAAAAGAAGAGGTTCCAGAACTAGACTGTGTGTCTGGAGAAAAGGCTACCTTGGCATCTATCAGCGGGGTACCCAAATTCAACACCTTCGGGATGAGAGGGGTCTTGCAAAGACAGAGAGTTTCGGTTCTGATTGATGGAGGAGCTTCCCACAATTTCATTGATGCAGCATTACTGAAGACGAGGCACATACCCACAGTAGAGTTTGAGGGATTCAAAGTGGAGGTAGCAGGTGGTAGTACTATGCCCTGTGACAGATACATCCTAGGTATGAAGCTCACCTTGGGAAGGCACGAGCTAGTTCAAGATGTTTATGTGATGGATCTTCCAGACACTAACATCATCCTAGGGGTGCAGTGGCTCAGCACTTTAGGGCCTATCACCACCAATTACAAGACCATGGAAATGTCCTTTGTAGAGGAAGGAGGACGAAAGGTTGTGCTCAGAGGCATGACAGGTAACTTTGCCAGAGTGGTCACGGCCAAGAGGATGGAAGCCATCTTTAGAAGGGAAGAAATTGTATACGCAGCAGAATGTAAGGTCTCAACACGGATGAATGAGAAGGGAAAGCTGCACTATACCCCGGAGATTAAAAGGATCCTTGACAGGCACCATAAGGTGTTTGGGCCGATTCCTCCAGGTGTGCCACCAGACAGGGGGTTTGAGCACATCATTGAGCTAGAAGCAGGGGCTAAACCAGTTATCACCACACCCTATAGGCATCCCAAGAAGTATAAAGACGAAATAGAGAAGGCCATCAAAGAGCTTCTAGACATGGGACACATCAGGCCGAGTTCAAGCCCGTTTGCTTCTTCAGTAGTCTTGGTTAAGAAGAAGGATGGAACGATGAGAATGTGCATTGACTTCTGGGCTTTGAATAAAAAGACGATCAAAAACAGATACCCGATTCCCAGGATTGATGAGTTGTTGGATGAGTTGCATGGAGCCATTTATTTCACAAAAATTGACCTTCGTTCGGGCTACCATCAAATCAAGATGAGGGAGGAGGACATCTCGAAAACAGCCTTTAGGTGTCACTAGGGCCATTACGAGTTTTTGGTAATGCCCTTTGGGTTAACCAATGCCCCAGCCACATTCCAGTCTTGCATGAACCATGTGTTCAACAAACAGCTGAGGAAACACTTGTTGGTATTCTTTGATGACTTGCTCATTTACAGCAAGACCTGGGAGGAACACCTTTGACACGTGGACCAAATCCTGTCAATCATGGAAGAACAGTCACTATACGCCAAGGAATCCAAGTGTGAGTTTGGGATGACAAAGGTGCTCTACTTGGGACACATCATAGGGGCAAAAGGAGTGCAGGTACACCAGGAGAAAATAACAGCCATTAGGGAATGGCCTACTCCGAAGACACTCACAGAACTAAGGGGATTCCTGGGCCTATGCACATACTACAGGAAATTTGTCAAAGGGTTTTCTCAACTGTGCGCACCCCTGACTGACCTGACCAAAAAGGGGTCCTTCAAATGGAATGAAGAGGCCCAAGCTACGATGGAGAAAATGAAAGAGGTCATGAGCACCTGCCCAGTTCTAGCTCTTCCAGATTTCAGCATACCCTTCACCTTGGAGTGTGATGCCTCAGGGGAAGGTATAGGGGTTGTGTTGATGCAAAATAGGCACCCCCTTGCCTATGAAAGCCGGAAACTCAAGGGTCCTGAACTACTTTACAGCATTTATGACAAAGAAATGTTGGCTATCATGCATGCACTAGCCAAATTCAGGCAATATTTGGTAGGTGCAAGGTTTGTGGTCAAATCAAACCATAACAGTCTTAAATATCTACTGGAGCAGAAGGATTTGAATGAAAGACAACAAAAATGGGTAAGCAAAATACAGGCCTACGACTTTGACATCGAATTCGTCAAAGGGAAGAATAACGCAGTAGCCGATGCATTATCCAGGAGGCCATCCATTTTTTCCATGTCCGGTATGTCAGTTGACTGGAAGGATCACTTGATAGTAGAATATGCAAAGGATCAGTTCGCTTGTCAACTCTTGGACAGACAAATACAGGATGACAACTTCAGGGTCATGAAGGACCTCATTTATTACAAAGGTTGTATATTCTTAGTTCCTGGATCAACTCTCAAAGCTAAGATACTGCATGCATGTCATAACTCACCAGTGGCAGGACATCAGGGCATCGGTAAGACATACAGGCAGGTGAGAGAGCGGTTTGCATGGAAGGGCCTCAAGGAAGATGTGATTAAGCATGTCAAAGAGTGCACTACATGCCAAGAAAACAAGGATGAACACATGCACCCTGCAGGACTGTTGCAGCCCCTGCCCATTCCAGAGCACAAGTGGGAAAGTATATCCATGGATTTCATCACAGGTTTGCCCAGAGCACAGGAGAAAGATTGCATTTTCGTAGTAGTAGACAGGTTGACGAAGTTTGCACACTTCTTTTCCATAGCCACAGACTTCAGCGCAGCACAAGTGGCCGAATTATTTTTCAGAGAGGTGTTCAGATTGCATAGCCTACCCAAGACCATTATCAGTGACAGGGACAGCAGATTCATGAGTACGTTTTGGCAGGAGTTGTTCAGATTAGTGGGTACGGCATTGACCCCTAGTACCAGCTATCACCCTCAGACGGACGGTCAAACTGAAATAGTCAACAAATGGGTGGAAATCTACCTCAGAAATTACATAGCCAAACAACAGAAAGCATGGGTCAGATGGTTGCACTTGGGAGAATATTGCTACAACACCACCCATCATGTATCCATAGTTATGACACCATTCAGAGCTTTATATAACTATGATCCCCTTTCCTTTGTGGAGATTGCCTTTGGAGACAGCAGGGCACCAATGTGCAGGATTGGGTACAACAGAGCCAAGACATTCTTAGGGAGCTGAAGGATCATTTACAGAGGGCACAGAACTAGCAGAAGGTCCAGGCGGACAAACATAGAGTGGAGCGCACTTTTGAAGTGGGTGACTTGGTTTATTTAAGACTCCAACCTTACCGACAGGCTTCAATTAAAAGAAGCGAAGTAGAAAAACTACAGCCACGTTTCTTTGGGCCTTACAGAGTCAGCAGAAAGGTAGGGGTCATGGCTTATGAGTTAGAGCTTCCACCAGGCAGCCGAATACACAACATCTTCCATGTATCCTGCCTGAAGAGGGCTATCGGCCAACACATCCACCCCATTGAGATACTACCTCCCATGAACGAAGAAGGCCAGCTGGTGTTGATTCCGGTAGAGGTATTGGAGGTTCGAGAAAAGAAGCTCCGGAAGAGAAGCATCAAGGAGTATCTGATTAGGTGGAAGGACTTGCCCATTGAGGATGCCACATGGGAGAATGAACAGATGGTACGAGAAGCGGGTTTGGAATTGCTTGAGGACAAGCAATTTCAAGCAAGGGAGATTGTAATGTCCCCCACCTCTTGAAGAAGAGGTTTGGAAGACGTAGTGGTCTAGGTGTCCCCACTAGGCCATAGTCTCACACTGAGGGGAAAGGTCAACCAAACTAAAGTTATATTCTTAAGTTGACTTGAGAAGAAAGAGGTTAAAAGGAGTAAAAGATAACTCAACAGAAGAATAGAAGTTAACCCTAGGAGTTAACCTAACTCAACAGAGAATTAGAAGGAAAAGTATAAGTAAGAGGCTGGGGCGCACCTATTACTCATTCTAGTTTTGGATTAGCATTTGCTATTGATCTTGAGCATTCAGTTTGGGGGTTTTGCTGTACAAACCCTTGTGAACAACTCAGTGGTGAAATATCCACTCACCTTGTTCCACAGCTTGGTCTCGAGGATGGAAGACTCCTCCACACCATTCTAGTCTCAGCTCATCTCCATCTAGCGCTTCAGAAGGTAGCAGGCCATAATGTTCTTGTGATTCCAGCAAGGGCACACCATCAACTAGAGGGAGGTTCGATCCAGCTTATCCTGAGGGCCTAGGGCCATTCCGACACTTGGGTTTTGTTTGCAGGGGCATGACCATCAGTTTGAGGATTTTTCTGGAGGGTTATCATCATCATATATTTATCTGTAGATTGGGACGTCTTGGAGCCATAGGGGACGTCCTGTGATTCAGTAAAACTCAGATCTAGAGAGATCTGCTTGAGATCTGGGTCTGAAACTTCTCCCACGGGATTCTAATAGCCCGATCTATATTCTTGGAGAGTTTCACGCCATTTGGAGGTGTATCTCTTCAGGGACGAGTTGTAGAGGGTTTCAAGCTATTTAGGAGGGCGCAACTCCCTTAGAAGATTCAACAGTTGGAGAGGTTGGACTTGGACGTTGGGCTTGAAACTTCAGGAGGAGGATCCCACTGCCCTGATCTATCATCTGATCGAGTTTGGGCTCATTTGGAGCACTCTTCCATCAAGGCCGAATTCTTGAGGGTTTCAGTCTTCACTTGGAGCGTGGCACTCTTCAGCTAGAGGGTTTGACATCCAGATCTGCTTGGTATTGGTCTTCATTACTTATTCAGCCTTTGGAGGCTTCTTTTGTATTGACAGGAGCATTTTGTAGCAGCTCATATCTATTGTTTGTACGGCCATCTGAGGGTTTATGCCATATTGGTCATCTATTGTATTGATTCCGCATAATAAAAAGGTCAGATCTTTGCTTGTGCTTCTATATCTTGAATGTGTTGTGATCTTCATGTGTTGGATGAATCTTGTATGCATTTAATAACTCAATAAGCACCTGCACATCAACAAATCAGTCGTAGTTAGTGATACCAAGCCAAAAAAATTGGCTTGGGATCATTACAGTACTTGTGAGCTTATTACTTCAAATGTTGTTGGATGTAGATACTGATTTATATTTGTATAGACATTCAGAAGTGTATTTTTCAAATTATTTGCTATGGTTCATAGTAGTTGATATTATAAGTTTAATGTACCTATGGGCCATTGAATTGACCTCAATGTTAGGATTTAAATTTAGGTATGCCACAGAAAGTCATGTTTCTGATGTGGCTGTCTATATGTCAGCTTCTTAGAAGTTAGCTATAAAGTATCTGTCCCTGTAAGTACTCATGATTATGATGTGTAATATCAGTTCTTGCAAAGTGCAATTATATTTAGCTTGCAGATTATAATTTATAATACTTGCAATGTATTAATGTTTTCTTGAGCATATCTGATATGGAGAAATCAGCTTGAATATATGCTTCGGATTGGAAGCTGAAAAGTCAATATACTTAGTTTGAACTAGTACTTACTTTCTGAGGTATGTAATATCTTACTTTCTGAGATATTTATTACAAGGGTTTCACTGGGTGTTCATTCTCTTGGCCACTTCAACTTTTATAATTGTTATGGCTCTGCTTGACATATGGTATACAAGTGTTAAAGTGTGCTGAATGTGTCTTCCAAATTTGTATGCCTACTGGTTGCAATTATAGGGTGTTTAATCCATGGAGCCAAGCAAGAAACAATAAACTAAAAGTCGTATACTCACTTAGGGGATGTCTAACAACCAGAAATATGTACTCGTGTGTAACAAAATTTACCCAACACATTTATGACGAGGTGAAGGAAAAATTATGGACATACCTTGAGGGTAGTGATGAGACGAGGCTGACTGCTACTAAGAACACCAACTTCTGAAGACCAAGTGTCACCGTTGCAGCAAGCATAGTGCCCAAGAATACCTCCAATTAAACAAGTCACCAAAGGTGCCTTTTCTGAGTCCAAACAGCTGTCGTTCCAGTCTGTCAAAAATGCAACTCCTAATGCCAATGCCGTGGCAAGTGAACTATTAATTAACACCTGTAACCTGAACAGCAAAGGAAATAAATTAATGAACACCATATTGCATTCATATCAATAGAATAATTGATCTATTTACTGAAAATAGTCCCAATCTCCCATCCACCCCACATAGTTTACACTGGTTTTTACCAACTAGATATCAGTACTTTTCATTTCCCATTTGAGACATGGGCCCAAAAACCATTGATGTACCCTGATCCCATGCATACATGAGCAAGGATGCTAATGAACTACACAAGGTCCATATACACCATTCCTTGTGTCAAAATTAAGATGGACTAAGAAACATCCTTAAGCACCAATCGACATCTGTAACCACATCAGATATCCCAAATATATATACAAATAACTGGTTGCGCAACTCAGGTAGGACAGAGGTGTCTTTCCAATCTGCTTAATATATCCGGGCCTATGTCTGATTCAGGATATATTCAGGCTCAATAACAACCATATCATTAAATTTCCTATATAAAACTAAATAATATTAAACTTATTAGAAAACAAAACTAAAATGTCCAAATCAATTAACACTTGTTCCAATCTTCAACTTTTAAGTGTTGGGTATATAATTGACTATAGGAGGCATTTAACTCCAAACAGTTGCATTGGGATTATTTGAACTATCATCAAGGATAGGATTTGGTTGCATGATCACCTCAGACTTCCTTGACAGACTAGAGACAGCTTTGGTTACTTCCCTCAGGCTCTTTTGCAGCAAAACTGTTGGTGAAAAAAGGTTTTCATATGTGCAGTAATTTGTGGGACATGAGCACAGGACAGTGACTACCCTGGCAAGCTCTTGATCAGTCTCGCTGACTTCAGGTGGTTGATTGATCCACTTTAAATGCACTCTATCAGCTGATTATGGAAAATTGCTAGTTTAAGCTAAATGTGCATATTTAAAAGGACTGAATGGTCCTATTTTCTGAAAAGCTATTTATGGATTACCACTCCAAGGAACTCTATGCTAAGATTCAACCATCTGGTTTGGTAGCAGAATGTCTAAAAAGAAGTGGAATGTCTGCAATCCTGAAGTAAGGCAGATCAGGAGGTATCAAGGCATCTAGAAGTCCACTCTTCTTTAAGACTTGTCTATTAGGCTGATTAATCCTTCATAATAATCTAACTTTAGCAGTCAAGGATTGATTACATCATACTAGTCTTGCTCATGGATGTTGTGTTGTCTGCAACAAACCTGAAATGGTTAAGCATGTGATGTAAAATTGTAGAGTTGCCAGAATGTTGTAGGCCTGGATTGTTGCTGACTATAATCTGCCTTTTGCTTCACCTCTTCATTGGAAGGAAGGGGGCTGCGTTTGAACTTTGGGGACAAGTGAATGGTCTGGCAGACTGGCAAGGGTATATTGGATGTGATCAGACTAACAGGCATATTTTCTTGTGGAAACAACGTTTTCACGCAACTTTTCACACGGCACCTACTCCGTTCTGCCTGGGAGAAGGTTTTCACATTTCCATCAGATTTGGTTTTGCATCATTATTTGCTCTCCAGTCTCTAGATCCATCCAATTGTACATCCTCCTCCCACTGCAGTTATCCACGCTAGGAGTCTAGCATTTTTCAGGCCTTGGCATAGATTGATACTTTCCTTTCTGTATCTTGCTTTCTCTTTATAGGAGACATTTTGGTGCTCCCACTTTTAATTGACCGTATTGTACTTGTTATCCCCGATATCTAGGGATAACTAGGAGATCATGTCTCGAGGCCCACATGGTCCTAGACATGGAGTACCGAGAGCAGGAGCAACCTGAGCATGGTCCTGGAGGACCCATCTTCTTCTTCTCAGCCAGCCTTGTCCTGTTAGCAGTACCAGCCTCCATCACTACCGGCCTGGGCTTGCATCAAAGAGGGCTCTTGCTCCACGAGGTAATTGGTCCGAGGTATCATGGTATGTGTCATATTTGATCATTATAACCCTCTTATGTATGCATTAGATCTCTTTCATTTCAGATAACTGCTTGGACTTTACACTAATCTACTTGACCATTGTTGGGGTGATTGATTGTGTAGCTTAGTAAGTTGGTATTCATCGGTTTTGGTTAGCCACCAAAGGGGGTTTGAAGAACCATCGTCCGCTCCCCTCATATTTTCATTTTTTCATCTTAAAAACCCGCTCATCTACCCCATTCCCCTAGTCTGGCCATTAAGATGACCGCCAGGGTACATCTTGTCTTGTGGGAAGAAGGGGCTAAAGGCCCAGGGGGTAAAAGCAGCTGGTAAAAGATAAAAGCCATAGGAAAATTAAAACCTAGAGATGCTTCGCCCAGGGGATCCCCGAGAAGGCAATAAAAAGCCTCTCATAAAAAACTGAGGGACCCTAAGAAAATGATAAATAAATAAGTGCAAGACCTAACCAAGAGG